>QRFJ01007534.1:0-142500 GCA_006176705.1 Cocos nucifera
TGCATAATTCGGAGAGAGAAAGGAGGATCGGTGCGGACGTCGTCATGATGAGCTGGAGCGACGTGCCCGAGCTCCTCAATTCGTCAATCCATCTCTCACAGTTTGTGATTGAGGACGTCGTCTCGATCGCAGACCTTGGAGGGCTTCCGACTACAGATAGAGAAGGTCTCCTCCAGAAGAGAACCATGATCCAAACTTGGATCCTCGGCTCTCTGTTTCCCCTTCCCAGCGGCAGCGGGCATGCTAGGCCAAATGCTTTTCCTTAAGGTCGGTTCCTGACATCCTGATGGCGGATTTTCTAACGGAATCACCGTCGAAGGCTGCCGCATGGCCTGCACCATCTCGGTGAGGCCCTGAACTTGCTACATGAGCAGATTGAACTGTTCCGGATCTACCATGGCCACTGGTGGAGAAGGTTGAAGTGCCGGCGCTGGAGCCAAAACGGACAAATCTGGCTCAAATCTGACGGCAGAAGCGGTAAATCTTCTGGTAGTTACCTTCTTTGAAAGCATTTCACGAAATTGAGAGAGAGGATGGAGGTGATCCCTGGAGAAGAAGGTCGGCAGGATCGACTGAGCACTCCTTTAAGAATAAGGGTACCTCAGGAACAGAGATCCCTTCCTCCAGCACTAATTCTGTTGGTGTAGAATCTGGTTAACGCCAGATCGAACTGGAGTCGAGGAAGATAAGGTCGCCGCCGGTGATCTGCAAAATAAAATTCCATCCAAAGTCAGTGGTGATGACTCCGATAGAACCCTCCGACGGCCAAGTTAGCTCTTTTGTCCAACAAAAATGGAGTGCTCAAAGAGGAGTTCGATAGAATTTCAAAAAAAAAGAAACTTAGAGAACGTATCTGGATGATCCTTCTTTATAGACAGAGCTTGTTGTAACTGTCCTAATAAATGGCCGTCGTAACTGTTCTTATAAATGCCCATCGTAATTATCCTGATAAATGCCAATCGTGATTGTCTTGATAAATGATAATCATAATTATCGTGATAAATGATAATTGTAACCATTCAATAGTAGGATCGTCTGTAGGAATCCATCTGAAGAAAAAGTTCGACTGGAGGAGGAGTTCGAAAGGAGTTCGACTTTCGTAAAAGTTCGACTGAAGGAGGAGTCCGGAAGGAGTTCGACTTTCATAGAAATCTGACTGCTGGAGGAGTCCGAAAGGAGTTTGGCTTCCATAGAAGTTCAACTACTGGAGAAGAAGTCTGGAAGGAGCTCAGCTCCCATAGAAGTCCGATGAAGAAGGAGTCTGAAAGAAGTTTGGCTTCCATAGAAGTCCGACTGCTGAAGGAGTCCGAAAGAAGTTTGGCTTTCATAGAAGCTCGACTGCTGGAGGAGTCTGAAAGAAATTCGACTTCTATAGAAGTCTGACTGCTGGAGAAGGAATCCAGAAAGAGTTCGGCTTTCGTAGAAGTTCGACTGAAGGAGAAGTTCAAAAGAAGTTCGGCTTCCATAGAAGTTTGACTACTGAAGAAGTTCGGAAGGAGTTTGGCTCTCATAGAAGCCCGACTAGAGGAGGAATCCAAAAGTTCGACTGCTATGAAAGTTCGATTGGGGATCGGCCATTGTGGAGTTCGGTTAGGTTCGAAGTCCAGCTGGAAAAGTTCAGCTATTGGACGAGTTTGACCGTTGGAGGAGATCGGATGGAGTTCGACCGCTGGGGTGAGAATTTTCGATCGAAGCTCTTCCATGATTATCAGCTGCATTAGGCTAAGCACCACTTTGGTGGAAGCAAAATTTATCCTCAATAATAGTTTTTTCACTCTTGAGTTCGAAGTTCGAAGGAAGGGAGTACCAAAAAAACGACTGTCAAAGTCTTTTTTCGGGCTCTACACTCGTTGAGGTTGAAGCACGGGGGAGATCTTATCTTCGACTGAGGTTGAAGGAGATCTTATCTCCTGTTGACATTAAAGTTGAGGCTCGGGCATAATAGGGCCATTGTTGGGGTCTGTCCTCTTACCTCATCTAAAATAAACGAGGTCTTCAATTTTGCTCACATTAAGACGAGGTTCTCCTCCTATTTCTAATGGACTGTGGGGGCATATAAGGACCGTTGTCAGGACTTCTTCTCTCATCTCATCTTAAGTGAACGTCTTCGACTTTACTCGCGTTAGGACGAGATTCTCCTCCTATTCTTAACGAGCTGTGGGGACACATAAGGGCCGTTGTTAGGGTCTCTCCTCCCATCTCGTCTAAAATGAATGAGATCTTCGACTTTGCTCACGTTAGGATGAGGTTCTCCTCCTATTTCTAATGGACTATGGGGGTACATAAAGACCGTTGTCAGGGCCTCTTCCTCCATCTCGTCTAAAATGAATGAGATTTTCAACTTTGCTCACGTTAGGACGAGGTTCTCCTCCTGTTCCTAATGGATAGTGGGGGCACATAAGGGCCGTTGTCAGGATCTCTCCCTCCATCTCATCTAAAATGAATGAGGTCTTCGACTTTGCTCACATTAGGATGAGGTTCTCCTCCTATTTCTAACGGACTATGGGGGCACATAAAGATCGTTGTTAGGGCCTCTCTCTCCATCTCATCTAAAATCAATGAGGTCTTCGACTTTGCTCATGTTAGGACAAAATTTTCCTCCTGTTCCTAATACAGCCACTTCTAATTACTTTTTTTCTGTCATCACATAATTTTTGCACCAAGAAATAATAATATTAAAATAAATGAGTTTTATTGCAAAAAAATTACTGATAGTACATCCTCAAGTTTTTTGAGTTTCAAGGTCGTGGGAGCATTGTTCCTCCGAGCTCCTTCAGATGATAAGTTTTGGACTAGATGACCTCCACCACCTCATATGGACCTTCCCAATTTGGGGCAAGCTTCTCCTGGCTCTGAGGCTGAGAGACGATGACTCACCGAAGCACTAAGTCCTCCACTCTAAATGTTTTACTTCTGACTCTGGAGTTATAGTATCGGACCATCTTTCATCTGTAGACCGTCATCTAAACCTGGGCCTTCTCTCTTTTTTTTTTCTAGTTGATCGAGATTGACTCTGAGGTCCTATGGATTGTGATGCTCGTTGTAGGCTACCATCCTTACTGACGGAAGCTTAAGTTCGATCGAGATGACTGTCTCTATTCTAAAGGTCAAGATGAATGATATTTTTCCAGTTGACAGTCTTTGAGTAGTTCGGTACGCCTAGAGGATATGGTAGAGCTCATCCACCCAGGCCCCCTTTATTCTATCGAGCCTTGTCTTGATGTCTTACAACAGAGTCCGGTTGGTCACTTCAGCTTTTTCATTTGCCTGTGGATGAGCTACCGATGTGAAGTGGTGGAAGATGTTTAGGTCTTCATAGAATTCGATGAACCTCATCCCGACGAATTATCGCTCGTTATCGGTTATGAAGGTTCGGGGCAGATCAAATCGATAGACTATTGACTTTTAGATGAAGTTCTGTACCTTGACCTCGATAATTTTGGCTAGAGATTTGGCTTCGATCCATTTGGTGAAGTAGTCGATCGCGACCAAAAGAAACTTTCGTTGTCCAGATGCTATCAAAAAAGGACCGAGTATGTCCATTTCCTACTACACAAACGATCAAGGTGAGCTTAGCGGAGTAAGCTCGGAGGCCGATTATTTTTGTACGTTTGCATTCTTCTGACAGCAGTCATATTTCTTGACATACTCCATGGAATCATGATATAAGATCGGCTAATAGTACCCTTACCAAAGTAGTTTTTATGATAGGGATCTGGCTCCTACGTGGCTTCCATAAATTCTTTCGTAAACTTTTCATAATGTGAAATCAGCCTCTGAAGGTTGGAGATATCTCAGCAGCGATAGCGAATACGACCTCTTATACAATCTGCCTTCGTACAAAACGTATCGAAAGGCTTATTTTCTGAGTTTTCGAGCTTCTTTCGAATCACGAGGAAGGACTCCATCCTTAAGTTAGGCAACCAACGGATCGATTCAACTTGGCTCGAGTTCTATCTGCAAAATGATCTACAATTTCTCTGAGCTTGAACACTTTAGGATCTCAAAAAATACTTCTTTGGGCAGTTCGGCTGGAGCTGAAGTGGCCAACTTAGAGAAGAGGTCGACTCTTATATTTTCTGCTCTCAAAATCTATTGAATATCGAAATAGTTGAAGGTCGGAGTCAAGTCTTTTACTTTCTCAAGATATTTCATCATACTTTTCTCTCATGCTTCATAGCTGCCACTAACTTGGCCGACCACTAATTGAAAATCGCTGTAGATTTGAAGTTTATCTACTCTTAATTCTCTTACAATTTTTAATCCGATGATTAGCACTTTATACTCGGCCCCATTATTAGTCGCTGAAAATTTGAAGCACAGCACATACTCGACGACGACTCCCTCGGGGCTGACTAAGACTAACCCCACATCCGATCCAGCAGAGTTGGACGAACCATCCACGTACAGAGCCTAAAAACCTTTGAAAAGGTCGGCTGTCTCTTCAGGAATGTTTGGTTGTAACAGCAAAGCATTGGTTTCATTCTGCTCAAGCTCGGCATCATCGAAAATGGTACACTCCACTATAAAATCTGCTAATATCTGAGCTTTGATCGATGGCCGAGGTCGATAATTGATATCAAATTTTATGAGTTTGATTGTCCATTTTATGGTTCTTTCAAAAGCATCAATTCGTTGAAGGACTGTCTTTATTCATTGATCCATGAGGACCATAATGGTGTGCCCCCAAAAGTAAGGTCGGAGCCTCCTGACAATAATTAGAAGAGAGTAAACTAATTTTTCTAGCCTAGAATACCTGATCTCTACATTTCTTAGGATCCGACTTCTATAGTAGACTGGCTGCTGTATCTTCGCTTCCTCCTTGACTAGGACTGCTACCAAGGCTGTCGAGGAGACCGCTAGGTACAAGAATAATTCTTCTTCAGGTTCGAGCTTCGCCAGCAGTAGAGATGAGCCGAGATAGTTTTTGAGCTCTTCAAATGCCCGTCAGCACTCCATCGTCCAGTAAAAATTCTTTGGTTGCTTGAGAACTTCGAAGAAGGGCATGCATCGCTTGGCCGATCTCGAGACGAAGTGATTTAGGGATGCCATCTTTTCAGTCTAGCATTGAACTTCTTTGATTGTCTTTGGGGCGGTCATCTCTTGAATGGTTTGGATTTTCTCGAGATTCCCTTCAATCCCATGCCTCGACATCATAAACCTCAGAAACTTTCCAAAGGTCATGCTAAAGGCACACTTGGTTGGATTGAGTTTCATCTTGTGCTTTCTGAGTGCGCTAAAGGTCTCTTCAAGATCGGTGAGGTGGTCTGTAGAAGCTCGACTTTTGACGAACATGTCATCTACGTACACCTCCATATTATGGTCGATCTGCTCCTTGAAGATCTTATTGACCAGACGTTGGTACGCTGCTCCTTCATTTTTGAGTCCAAAGGGCATGATCATGTAATAATAAAGATCACGGTCAGTAATGAAAGTAGTTTTTTTCTCATCCTCTAGTGTCATCCATATCTAGTTATAACCAGAGAAGGCATCCATGATGGTGAGAAGCTCATGGCCCGAGGTCGCATCCATCAGTTGATCGATCCTGGATAGAGGGTAGCTATCCTTTGGATAGGCTTTATTTAGCTTTTTGAAGTCTATACACATCCTCCACTTATTGTTAGCCTTTTTGATGAGGACCGCATTTGATATCCAAATCGGATAGTTAACTTTTCGGATGAATCCGACTTTGAGGAGCTTGCCTACTTCTTTGATGATTGCTTTCTACCTTTCTGAGGCTTTGCTGCACATCTTTTTTTTTATCGATCGATGCTTCGGATTAACAACTAGCCGATGTTCCATGACCTCGACGTCAATTTCTGGCATATCTACCAGGGCTCAGGTGAAGACGTCGACGTTCTTTCTGAGAAAGGTAATGAGTTACTCCCGAACCTTGTCTCCTAAGTTGGAGCCGATCTGTACCGCATGCTCCATATTTTCATCATTCAAGGATACAGAAATAAGGTCCTCCATAGGCTCTTCCCGCTCCTCGGTGAGGTCGTCGCAGACATCCAGCCCATCGACAGGATAAGGGTCGAACTGTTCTTTTTTATGCAGGACGATTGAGTAGCAGTGCCTTGTCAAAGCTTGATCTCCACTGATCTCTCCGATCTCGTGACTTGTTGAAAATTTTATCTTCAAATAATAAGTCGATACCACTGTCCGAAGTGCATTTAGATCAGGTCGACTAAGAATAGCATTATAGACGGACGGAGTCCTTATGACTAAAAAATTGACCTACACCTCAGCCAGTTTCAGGCATTGTCCCGCAGTCATGGCCAAGGTTATTATGCCTTCCATTGGTACGGTATCATCAGTGAAGCCTATCAATGGAGAGTTCATAGGCCCCAAGTGGTTATTGAGTAAGGACATTTTCGAAAAGGCATCATAAAATAATACATCGATTGAGCTTTCATTATCTACTAAAATATGGTGTACATCGTAATCGACAATATTTAAAAAAATTATAATCGCATCATTGTGGAGGAATTGGACCTCCTGAGCATCTGCCTCAGTGAAGATTATGGATTTTTCAGTCCTCCTTCTCTTCATCGATCCCTCAGATCTGCTGGCCTCTTCCTACCGAAGTTCCTCCAAGATCGTGTTGATGATATCGAGAGGCGACCGATCTTCTTGTTGATCTTTCCTCCTTGGTGGCTCGGGCTATGGCAATGCCCTCGGTCGATCTTTACATCCTTCAGATCATCGCCGTAGGAATCGGCCTAATCTGCCTCACCTAATGAGCTCCTCGATCTCATCCTGGAGTTGGATATACTCCTCAGTGTTGTGACTGTGATCACAATGATAAAGGCAGAACTTGTTAGGATTACATTTGTTAGGGTGAGAGCGCATCCTTTCTAGCCTTGATAGTTGCTTCTTGATTTCCATCAGCACTTGAGTTTTCGGAGCATTGAGGGGGGCATAGTTGTGAACTTTTATTGGGGAGAACCTCACCGCGCCCTTCTGTCCGGGCTTCCCTGCCTCCGAGCTTGGGGAGAAGTTCGGACTCACTTTTGCTTAGAGGGAGTTTGGAAGCACTGTTGAGCTTCACTCAACTTTCTTTCTTCGATGGGCCCACCTGGCTGATCGATTCACCGCTTATCAAAGGCTTCATCATTCTTGGTCTTGAAGGCCTCTTCAGCTCGGGCGTAACCTTCAGTCCGAGCTAGTTGATCGATAAAATTTTTAGGATACTTCTTCTTCGAGAAAAATAGCAAATCATTCTTCTGAAGGCCGCCCTTGAGTGCGGCGATTGCGATTGATTGATCCAGATTTCGGATGTCCAATGCAGCGGTATTAAACTGGGTGACATAAGCCCGGATGTCTTTTCTCTTCTTCTGCTTGATGTTCATCAGAAAATCTGAACCTCGACACCGATGTCGGCTGCTGACGAAGTGAGCCACGAATTGATAGCTTATCTGATCAAAGCAAAAGATGATACTTGGCTTAAGTATCGAGTACCAATTTCTGACGGCTTTCTTGAGGGTGGATGAAAAAGCCCGACATAAAATAGCATCTGACGCACCGTGGAGCAACATCATTATCCGAAAGATCTTCAGATGATCGATCGAATCGGAGGTTTTGTCATAACTCTCGAACTGTGAAAGCTTGAAGTTCGGCGAGATTGGTTCCTGCATGATTCTCTGAGAAAAAGAAGAATCAGTGCGTATATCATTACCATGTGAGGAGGGAGTATGATAGAGCTCTTCAATTCATCGACTCATTTGTAAGAGTCTTTGATCCAGAAGATCTTCACGATCGTTGATCTCTAGGATTTTCTGGTGGAATGGGTGCGAAGCTTCCCCCTTGGTCGAGTCGTGGTCCGAGCATGGGTCTTTTATCCTCTACTTTTCCTTTTCAGAGATCAAAGGCCGGATAGCTGAGGTCGATCGTTCTCATATCGGATTACGGAGCTCCAAAGAAGCTTGCTCCGACCGAACTGATACTGGAACCTGCCGATGTATGGCATGCATGACATCCGCGAGGCCACGAACTTGCTGGATCAGTAGGTTGAACTGCTCCGCATCCACCATGACTACAGGTGGTGCTTGAGTCACCGAAGTTGGAACAGTTGTATCTGGATAGAATCTAGCTGCAGAGGTCGTTGATCGTCGGATCGAAGCTTTCTTAGGAGGCATTTTTTTGGAAAGAACTATAGAAAGAAAGAAGAGAGATTGCTGCTGAGCACTCCTTTAAGATCAAGAAAACTTCAAAAATAGAAGGCTCTTCCTCTAGCACCAATTCTGTTGGTGCAGAATTTGGTTGACGCTAGATCGAGCTGGAGTCGAGGAAGACGAGATCGCCGTCGGTGATCTGCAAAATAAAATTTCATCCGAAGTTGGTGTGGTGACTCCGGTAGGATTCTCTGACGATCAAGTTAGCTCTTCTAGCCAACAGAAATGAAGTGCTCAAAGAGAAGTTTGGCAGAGTTTCGAAAAGAAAAGGAAAGCTTCAAGAAAATGTATCTGGAGAATCCTTTTTTATAGATGGAGCTTGTTATAACTGTCCTGATAAATGACCATCATAACTATTCTGATAAATGCTCATCGTAATCATTCTGATAAATGCCAATCATGATTATCTTGATAAATGACAATCATAATTATCATGATAAATGATAATTATAATCATTCAGTAGTGGGATCGTCTATAGAAATCCATCTGAAGAAACAGTCTGGAAGGAGTTCGACTTCCGTAAAAGTCCGACTAGAGGAGGAGTGCAGAAGGAGTTCACCTTCCATAGAAGCCCGACTGGAGGAGGAGTCCAGAAGGAGTTCGGCTCTCGTAGAAGCCCGACTGTTGGAAGAGTCTGGAAGAAGTTCGACTTTCGTAGAAGTCTGACTGCTGGAGGAAGAGTCTGGAAGGAGTTCGACTTCCGTTGAAGTCCGACTGTTGGAGGAGTCCGGAAGAAGTTCGGCTTTCGTAAAAGCCCGACTGCTGGAGGAGTCCGAAAGGAGTTCGGCTTCCGTAGAAGTCCAACTGAAGGAGGAATCCGAAAGTTCGATCGCTATGAAAGTTTGGCTGGGGCTCGATCATTGTGGAGTTTGATTGGATTTGGAGTCCAGTTGGAGGAGTTCGACCACTGGACGAGTTCGGCCACTGAAAAAGATCGGATGGGATTTGGCCGCTGGGGTGAGAATTCTCAATCGAAATTCTTCCATGATTACCAGCTGCATTAGGCTAAGCATCACTTCGGCGGAAGCGGGATTTATCCCCAACAGGATATATACTGTAAGGACCATAGAGATACATATTAAAAGAATGCATATAAGAATGTATCTTAACAAAAGAATGCATGTCAAAATAAGACTATATGGTGGCACCATGAAGTACAAGTATAATAGTAAACAATGTACTAGCTAACTATATGTGTATATATATATATGGGATAACATAATAATGCATGCTAATATAAGAACACATACTTGCCCTATAACATATCTCTAAGGAAGTTTCTGGACCATTTAAAACATTGACATAAAAGACTGATGGTCACAAGCATATTTTAAATTACAGCACCCATCATTTTCAACTCAACCTAAATAGAATATATAGAGCATAACTTCAATTAGCAAATAGAGGATAACAAAACTTCAATTGGCCAGCATGAAGTACAAGTATAATAGTAAGCAGTGCATATAGAAGAAATAACCTATAAACAAAATTAGATTAATTTTCCTATGAAAGTTTTTGAACCATTAAAAATATTGACATATAAGAATGATGACCATAGATAAAATCTAAATTACAACACTCATCATTTTCAATTTAGGCTAAACAGAGCATATAGAGCATAACTTTAATCGAAAAATAGAGCACAATAAAAACCCCTTCTAAATCCCTTCCAAACCTATCTCAACTACTACCCTTGGCCCTAGTTGGTGATGATGCATTACTCTTTATGGACTCCTTTTGTCCAAAATCCTGGATTTCATAATGGCCAACAAAAACAATCAAAATTTCCAAATTTCTATATCCTAATTCAAAAACATTATAAACCCAATATTAGAAACCTAGGAAGCATACATTAATTTGATGGAAAAAAAAGATGCCAAACACAATGGGAAACAAAGAAATCTTGACCGATGAACACTATAGAAGATTAATATAGAACATATGACTCTGATGAATATTGCTGGACGATTGGATAGAATCGAAAATCAACCATGTTGTTCGAATTGGGGAAAAAGAATGGTTTTCGATTGGATAAGAAGAGGAGACATCTTTTGAAAATTAGGGCATAGGAGGAAAAATGTAGGATAAAACATTCGTTCGGATGGTTTAAGCCATTTAATCATCCATTTTGGCCATATCAACATCATCTTTTTAAAAATATTTAAAGTCACATTAGCGTCGATTGAAAAAGATACTCCATGTAATCATCGGAGGTTGCGATATTGGACTTTCAATGAAAGAAAACCATCGAAATCGCGTCTAAAAGCAATATTAAACCGGTTCGATAGTTCTGTAACCGAACCTTAGCCTTTTTGTAGTTTATAGATCTTTTAAGAAAATCCAACTTAGTTAGGGATCAGGAATATAATTTATCCATTTCTCCTATATTTTGTTGGTATCATGGATGGAAAGATGAATGGGGTTAAATGAGTGAATGATTTTCATCCATCATATCATTAAAAAGAATTAAAAATAATGGATGAAAAAGAAGGATTACTTGCTCCTATGTAACTTGGCTGGTGTTCATTATCTTGAAGTCCTCACTTTTGAATTTCCTTAGAGCCAATTTTGAAAGTAATACATATAATAGATAGCAGAAGAAGAGAAAGTTTGGGGTTTGTGATCAGAGACCCATACTCTAGGTTGTTGTAGCCAATGGGTGTCTGATTTTTTGACACTTCTATGCCAGCTATGGAGTTGAGGGTAGCTTGGGAAGAAATTAGCTATGCCTAGCATATTTTGGGGGCTAATTTTGCTTTTGTGGAGGATGACTTGGCTATGGTGAGAGGCAGGATCTTCGGTACCAGTTCAGGAGCAGCTGGGACTCACCATTTGCTTTGAAGTTTCGCGAGCAAGGGTACTTTTCTCTTTTGCAAGGCATATTTACCGTAAGATGGATAAAACTGTGAATTAAGTAGCGACCTCCATAACTAAGAATTTTCGACTCTGTGAACCAATTTGGTCTCTACTCGGCCTTCGAGATGTTCTATTTTTTATTCATTTAGAGGTATTCATCCTATATTAGAGTGAATTGCCCATATTAATAAAAAAAGAGGAATTACCCATCCATCCATGCTTCCAAAATAACTTTTTTTTTACTTTTATTTTCAAAAAATCTAAGATGAAAATCTTGAGTTAATGATGTACACGATGAAATCCTTTTGTTTTTTATTTTAAATTGTTTGTAAAATCTCTACAGCTTTGGAGAGCAAAGATTTCCAAAACAGAATAAAAATAAAGCAGGAAATGGAAGAAGTTTTATGCATATGCCGTCTTTAATATTAATCTCTTTGAATATTTCATTAATTTGTATAGAGAAACAAACATATAAATGTAAAATTGATGCCAAACTGGTCTTTATTAATTAAAATTCAGTTTCATAAACAGTTAGGAGGATATAGGTTGCATCATGTCTAGTCCATGGGCCCATTGGGATGGTCCTACAACCCTAACATCAGTGAGTTGATCCGGGCATCTAGTGGACACAAAACCTTGATGGGTTCCAAACTATATGGTACCATTGTCCATATCACATCAATCTTATCCTACCTTTGGTCCCGACCGAGGATTCTTTGAACATACATTTCATTCAAGTTCTATAATGATATCTTCATCCCGTAAAAGAAGACAAGAGGATGAAAAGTACATGTGCATAATATCACAAATTTTTATTTGCTTGACATTGAAGATCCATTTGTAGTTTCTGATTTATCTTGCACTGACTGGGGGTTCTTGGGTGCGAAACAATCTAACCTCGTGAAAAAGGAAATGTGAAACCACATGGAGAACTCAAAAGATCAATTTAGATCGGTAATCTTATAGAAATAAATGTAAATATTCTCATCAGGCCTTGTTTGATAATGATATAATTAACTGCTCAAATCCCTGTGATGTGAAGTTTTTACATGTGGACGATAAAATGGAAGGCTATCTTGTGGGCATCTTCTTTAGCCATGTAAATTTGGTTAAAATTAATTAGGGTCATCTACAAAGGACAAAAGAGTTCGTCCCACCTCACCATCGACCAACAAGTCTACCACTAGCGTAGGATATCCATCCTTGGAGGCCATGGCACTCGAGTTCCTTAAATCTATCTTAATTTTTGCCATTTTTCTTGACTATAATTAGAACTACATCAACCAATTGCATCCTACAAATCTTGCTACTTGAGTGAAGCTTGCTTGAAACGAGCATTTGATTTCGTCCTTCACCTTTCATGCAACCCTGCAGATAATAAAGCGGATGGCTCCCTCAAGAACACGGCCAACTATTTTTAATGTGTGCATTAAATGCGGCTCTCTCGGATTACCGAGTCAACATCCTCTAGTGGATCCCATATGTTCACTTTCAAATCTTCAAGTTTAGCGGGGTTGCAACTAGCTGTGTCCAATAGCTGTCAGTCTCGTAGTGGCAACCCACCACGTAGCCAAGTTGATAGTTTCTGATCACCTCTTGGAAGTATACGCAACCAATCTATTGGCATCTTCTTGGACCGTAGATGCCTCCGTCCTATCTTCCAACAATTACTTATAGGTGACTTGCTTGCCCTCCCCATCCACCAACCCCTTAATTAGCGGCCTTGGTGGGTTTCCTAACAATTCCTCTCCTATGTTGAGAAGAATGATCCCCGCAGTCCAGCTCTTTAGCATCATATTAATTAAAGCAACGAGCAAGATTTTATATATCGATACCGAATATCATAATGGTTACTAACCAATACGATACTGTATCAATCTATATCGATAATAAAAAATTTAAAAAATTCATATTCGATGATCAAAAAAAAAAAATTTAATCAAATCAGATTGAATCAGACTGTACCATATCATATCTTACTAAATCGTATCCAAATCGATAGAACCAAAAAAAAATCAATCAGAATCATTTTAATTTTCTATCGATCCTGCTCGGTTCACTACTTGCAGTAGCATCAGTCAGGAATTGGAACTATTCAGTGATGACAACCTCCACTAACGAGTCTTTGGCAAAGCTAGCGACCTAGATGGTTGATGGGAGCAGGTCACCCTTAGACTTGTCCAGCCTCTGTAGGGTAGACAAGGGCATGATGTTCCCAATAACCAGTATCTAGTTGATTGCTCCCCCTCCATAGGCATGATCACATGCAATGATTTGAGGTGTTGGGCCATCTCCCCAGGTAAACTACTCCAAAGTGATCTTATTTAGACCGCCCTCATCTACTACCTTGGGTTGATCACATCCTCCATGACTAGTTGAGTCGATGGCACTTTGGAATTGACCACATCATCCTCCATAAGAGAGAGAGCCATCCAGGCCTTGCTACAAACACCACAGGAGGTAAAGGCCATATTCACCAACGCGTAGTTCGAAAAGCCGACCACCACCAGACCCCGAGTCATTGGAATTCTTATGCTCGGGAAGCAAACAAATCCAACTCAAAATTCTTTCCTCCACTCCTGGATCATTCGATCAAGTTCCGTCTTTGAAGTTTTATATTTCTTTACGGTTCCAGGTGGCTCACTTTGGTGGCTTTGTCAATGTAGGTTGCTGCCTTGCTGATCTTCTTTTGGCAACCAGGATGGACGTATTGCTGCATGCTGTGCTCGATCGATTATTAACTCGAAATGCATTCAATACTAGATCATCAGTACCCTCCTTTTCTAAGCATTTGGATGCAACATAGCCTGGAGAATATTTAAAGATAATTGATATGATCCATGTAAACTATTCAACTGATCAGATAAAATGCCACGATATTCAAATTTATTAGTACATGTGAAAACCTAGCTAGAAAGAAGACAAGAAAGATCTCCATAGGATTTCTCATGTTGGATGATAGCTAGGGGTTTCTGAAACAAAAATATATAGGGTGGACGTCAAAGAAGAAAATATGGGACGGGCTTCCTTTTTTGCTATGTTTCTTTTAGTACTTATTTAAAGAATAAATCTAAAAATCAGGAACTTTTCCTACTAACAGAGACGTCACTCTTGTGACTTTAAAAGAAAATAAAGAAGGAAAGAAAATCACATGCGTCATCCTTTTTCTTCCTTATCAAACTTCTCCGTCTATCCTCTTTCTTATCAAGCCATCTCTCCCACCCGTGAATCTTCCTTCCTCTCTTGAGTTTCTTTCTCCTCCTTCAAATCCCTCTCTCTTACTTATAATCTTTGTATCTAAAAGTTCATAAAGTCTAATGAATGTTATATATATAATTTCTCATGTTAGACAAAACTAGAAAATCATGTAATGTATATATACACACACCAATATCCATTATTTTTTAGAGGCTATATATCGATTTATCTAAAAATATGTATTAGCTTCATAGATGACTAATTTGCTTAGAATGTATCATCTGTCGATATAATATATACTGATAAAAAGCATGCCTTGAAAACTATATTATTATGATGTAGAAGGGAGGGCAACATCTGTCGCACATTGATTGTGAGTCAAGGCTCATATACAATAAGATATTCTTTCTTACGTAAGGCACTTTTTAAAAAGCAAAACTGTGAGGCCCAATGCCCATGGGCCAAGGCCCAAAGCGGACCAACAGGTCAAAGCGAACAATATCCCATATTTCAAAGCTAGGAGTATCTTTGACCACAATATTGGCACCCACCATGGGGCCGACATACCTTCGATGGATCATGGTGCACCTTCCACAACCTTGTTTAGACTTTTCATTGGCCGGAGGGGCTATATTGTAGTGTAGGATAAAGAACATCATTAGTTTCATATTAGTTGTGAGTCAAGGGTATGGAACGATATATTCTTTTCCATGTAAGGCATCTTTTAAAGAGCAAAATTATGATGCCCAATGCCCATGGGCCAACGCTCCAAGCGCACCAACGAACCAAAGCTAACGATACCTCACATTTCAAAATCAGGAGTATCTTTGATCATAACATATAAATTAATTTATTTGGAGATATATGTTGGATCATTGCTTAGTGTATATTAAAGAAGCTCGTAAAATATATTAGGAAGTTGACAAGTATATATCATCAAACCATATAGTACATACTTATAAATATGATGTTCAGAAAATTATATAACAATTTACTTAAAAATATATATTGAATTGCTAAATAATTAATTTACTATGCATCATCCAACTTTGTATTATATATTGATGAATATCATATTCTAAAAATTATATATTTATTTATCTAGACGTGTATATTAGCTTATGTTGGTGCAGAAATCCGTCCTCGTCGAAGGTCGCTGGAGTTGAGGCCGCCGAGGTCGCCGTCGGGGACCTGCAAAACGAAGTCCCGTCCGAAACCGGTGGGGGGTGGCTCCGGCAGGACCCTCAGACGGTCAAGTTAGTTTCCGGCCAACAGTAATGGAGTGCTCGAAATGAGTTCCGGAGCTTAGAGATGAGGAGGAGAGCTTAGAGAGTCGAGAGTTCAGAGAGCTTAGCCTTGGCGTATCTGGAGGGGTCCCTTTATAGCGGAGCTTAGTTGATGGTGACGGCCGTGCCGTCTGGCAGAGAGTCGTTCGGGCAGCATGGAGTTCGGTACGGAGAGGATGGCATCGTCCGGTGGATCGTGGGAGCCATACTGGCACGTCGTGGGCCGCATGGAGTCCGGTACGGAGAGGAAGGCGTCGTCCGGATGGATCGTGGGAGCCATACTGGCGAGTCGTGGGCCGCATGGAGTCCGGTACGGAGAGGAAGGCGCCGTCCGGTCTTGCTGCAGGCGACAGTTCGTCCAGAGGAGTTCGGACTTGTAACAGAGTTCGGCCGAAGGGGAAACCCGGGAGGAGCTCGGCTGGCTGAAGGGTCGGCCATCTGTAGAGTTCGGCCGAGGGACGATTGCCGAGGAGTTCGACCGCCTGGAGTCGGTCCGAAGGGGTTCGGACCGCCTGGGCTCGCCCTGGAGTCGGTCCGAAAGGAAAACCCGGGAGGAGCTCGGGTGGCCGAACGGGCGTCTGGGAGGAGTCCGTCTCCGAAGAAGTCCTGCCGCTTGGAGTCCAAGGAGCTCGGCCGTCAGGAAGTTCGGCTGGCGGTGGGAGTTCGGCCCGGAGCCTGGCGCTGGGGAGTTCGGCAGCTAGGTAGTTCGGCCCGGACCTTGGCGCAGGGGAGTTCGGCCTCTAGGCAGTTCGGCCCGGACCTTGGTGCAGGGGAGTTCGGGCAGTTCGGCCCGACCTTGGTGCAGGGGAGTTCGGCCTCTAGGCAGTTCGGCCGTGGTAGGGGCTCGGCCTGGCGCCTGCGCTAAAGCTCTTCAGCGGCTACTGGTTACATTGGGCTGAGCGTCGGGCCGGGCTTCGGCAGGAGCGGGATTTATCCCCAACAGTAGCCCCCCCACTCCCGAGTTCAAAAATTGAAGGAAGGGAGTACCAAAACAGGCGACTGCCGAAGTCTTCTTCCAGGCTCCGCATTTGTTGCAGCTGAAGCTCGGGGGAGGTCTCATCTCCAGCCAATATTGACGCTGAAGTTGAGGCTGAGGCTTGGGGGAGACCTCATCTCCAGTCGATGTTTGGAGTTGAAATGGAACTCGTTTCCAGCTAAAGTCGATGAAGCTGATGTTGAAGCCGAAGTAAATCTCGCCTCCTACGGTCGAGGTCGGATTTGAGCTCCTCGGGGGCGACATTGTCTTCATCAGCTGAAGTTGACTCGAGGGAGACCTCCTCTCTTGCAGCCGAGGTTGAAGTGCGCGCTCGGGGGAGATCTTATCTCCTGCAGCCGAGCTTCTTCGGGGGAGATCTCGTCTCTAGCCGAGGTTGGTGCTCGCGTTAGGACGAGGTTCTCCTCCTGTTCCTAACCGAGGTTGTTCACGGTCGCTCGGGAGAGATCTTATCTCTAGCCGAGGTTGGTGCTCGTGTTAGGACGAGGTTCTCCTCCTGTTCCTAACCGAGTTGTTCCGGTCGCTCGGGAGAGATCTTATCTCTAGCCGAGGTTGATTCGGTCGCTCGGGAGAGATCTTATCTCTAGCCGAGGTTGGTGCTCGCGTTAGGACGAGGTTCTCCTCCTGTTCCTAACCGAGGTTGTTCACGGTCGCTCGCTCGGGAGAGATCTTATCTCTAGCCGAGGTTGGTGCTCGTGTTAGGACGAGGTTCTCCTCCTGTTCCTAACCGAGATTGTTCCGGTCGCTCGGGAGAGATCCGGTCGCTCGGGAGAGATCTTATCTCTAGCCGAGGTTGGTGCTCGTGTTAGGACGAGGTTCTCCTCCTGTTCCTAACCGAGGTTGTTCGGTCGCTCGGGAGAGATCTTATCTCTAGCCGAGGTTGATTCGGTCGCTCGGGAGAGATCTTATCTCTAGCCGAGGTTGGTGCTCGTGTTAGGACGAGGTTCTCCTCCTGTTCCTAACCGAGGTTGTTTCGGTCGCTCGGATCTTATCTCTAGCTCGCTCGGAGAGATCTTATCTCTAGCCGAGGTTGAAGTGCGCGCTCGGGGGAGATCTTATCTCCTGCGGCCGAGCTTCACTCGGGGGAGATCTTATCTCCTGCAGCCGAGGTGAGACCGCGCGCTCGGAGAAGATTTTATCTCCTGCAGCCGAGCTTCCCTCGGGGGAGATCTTATCTCCTGCAGCCGAGGTTGGTGCTCGTTAGGACGATCCTCCTGTTCGCTAGGAGTTGGTGCTCGTGTTAGGAGAGGTTCTCCTCCTGTTCCTAACCGAGATTGTTGCTCGCTCTAGCCGAGGTTGATTCGGTTGCTCGGGAGAGATCTTATCTCTAGCCGAGGTTGGTGCTCGTGTTAGGACGAGGTTCTCCTCCTGTTCCTAACCGAGGTTGTTCGGTCGCTCGGGAGAGATCTTATCTCTAGCCGAGGTTGTTAGACGAGGTTCTCCTCCTGTTCCTCGAGATCTAGTTCCGGGTCGATCTTATCTCTCGTGTTAGGACGAGGTTCTCCTCCTGTTCCTAATCGAGTTGTTCCGGTCGCTCGGAAGAGATCTTATCTCTAGCCGAGGTTGATTCGGTTGCTCGGAAGAGATGTTATCTCTAGCTGAGGTTGAAGTGCGCGCTCGGAGAGAATCTTATCTCCTGCGGTCGAGCTTCACTCGGGGGAGATCTCCTAGCCGAGGTTCGGAGGATTTATCTCCTGCAGGCTCGGGGGAGATCTTATCTCCTGCAGCCGAGGTTGAAGTTCGGGGGAGATCTTATCTCCTCGACTCGGTTAACCTCCTCCTGGTCGAGCTCGAGATCTTATCTCTAGCCGAGTGTTCGACGGTCGCTCGGAGAGATCTTATCTCTAGCCGAGGTTGATTCGGTTGCTCGGGAGAGATCTTATCTCTAGCCGAGGTTGGTGCTCGTGTTAGGACGAGGTTCTCCTCCTGTTCCTAACCGAGGTTGTTCCGGTCGCTCGGAAGAGATCTTATCTCTAGCCGAGGTTGATTCGGTTGCTCGGGAGAGATCTTATCTCTAGCCGAGGTTGAAGTGCGCGCTCGGGGGAGATCTTATCTCCTGCGGCCGAGCTTCACTCGGGGGAGATCTTATCTCCTGCAGCCGAGGTGAGACCGCGCGCTCGGAGAAGATTTTATCTCCTGCAGCCGAGCTTCCCTCGGGGGAGATCTTATCTCCTGCAGCCGAGGTTGGTGCTCGTGTTAGGACGAGGTTCTCCTCCTGTTCCTAACCGAGGTTGTTCCGGTCGCTCGGGAGAGATCTTATCTCTAGCCGAGGTTGGTGCTCGTGTTAGGACGAGGTTCTCCTCCTGTTCCTAACCGAGGATTGTTCCGGTCGCTCGGGAGAGATCTTATCTCTAGCCGAGGTTGATTCGGTCGCTCGGGAGAGATCTTATCTCTAGCCGAGGTTGGTGCTCGTGTTAGGACGAGGTTCTCCTCCTGTTCCTAACCGAGGTTGTTCCGGTCGCTCGGGAGAGATCTTATCTCTAGCCGAGGTTGGTGCTCGTGTTAGGACGAGGTTCTCCTCCTGTTCCTAACCGAGGTTGTTCCGGTCGCTCGGGAGAGATCTTATCTCTAGCCGAGGTTGATTCGGTCGCTCGGGAGAGATCTTATCTCTAGCCGAGGTTGGTGCTCGTGTTAGGACGAGGTTCTCCTCCTGTTCCTAACCGAGGTTGTTCCGGTCGCTCGGGAAGAGATCTTATCTCTAGCCGAGGTTGATTCGGTTGCTCGGGAGAGATCTTATCTCTAGCCGAGGTTGAAGTGCGCGCTCGGGGGAGATCTTATCTCCTGCGGCCGAGCTTCACTCGGGGGAGATCTTATCTCCTGCAGCCGAGGTGAGACCGCGCGCTCGGAGAAGATTTTATCTCCTGCAGCCGAGCTTCCCTCGGGGGAGATCTTATCTCCTGCAGCCGAGGTTGGTGCTCGCGTTAGGACGAGGTTCTCCTCCTGTTCCTAACCGAGTTGTTCCGGTCGCTCGGGAGAGATCTTATCTCTAGCCGAGGTTGGTGCTCGTGTTAGGACGAGGTTCTCCTCCTGTTCCTAACCGAGGATTGTTCCGGTCGCTCGGGAGAGATCTTATCTCTAGCCGAGGTTGATTCGGTCGCTCGGGAGAGATCTTATCTCTAGCCGAGGTTGGTGCTCGTGTTAGGACGAGGTTCTCCTCCTGTTCCTAACCGAGGTTGTTCCGGTCGCTCGGAAGAGATCTTATCTCTAGCCGAGGTTGATTCGGTTGCTCGGGAGAGATCTTATCTCTAGCCGAGGTTGAAGTGCGCGCTCGGGGGAGATCTTATCTCCTGCGGCCGAGCTTCACTCGGGGGAGATCTTATCTCCTGCAGCCGAGGTGAGACCGCGCGCTCGGAGAAGATTTTATCTCCTGCAGCCGAGCTTCCCTCGGGGGAGATCTTATCTCCTGCAGCCGAGGTTGAAGTGCGCGCTCGGGGGAGATCTTATCTCCTGCGGCCGAGCTTCACTCGGGGGAGATCTTATCTCCTGCAGCCGAGGTGAGACCGCGCGCTCGGAGAAGATTTTATCTCCTGCAGTCGAGCTTCCCTCGGGGAGATCTTATCTCCTGCAGCCGAGGTTGGTGCTCGTGTTAGGACGAGGTTCTCCTCCTGTTCCTAACCGAGGTTGTTCGGTCGCTCGGGAGAGATCTTATCTCTAGCCGAGGTTGGTGCTCGTGTTAGGACGAGGTTCTCCTCCTGTTCCTAACCGAGATTGTTCCGGTCGCTCGGGAGAGATCTTATCTCTAGCCGAGGTTGATTCGGTTGCTCGGGAGAGATCTTATCTCTAGCCGAGGTTGGTGCTCGTGTTAGGACGAGGTTCTCCTCCTGTTCCTAACCGAGGTTGTTCCGGTCGCTCGGAAGAGATCTTATCTCTAGCCGAGGTTGATTCGGTTGCTCGGGAGAGATCTTATCTCTAGCCGAGGTTGAAGTGCGCGCTCGGGGGAGATCTTATCTCCTGCGGCCGAGCTTCACTCGGGGGAGATCTTATCTCCTGCAGCCGAGGTGAGACCGCGCGCTCGGAGAAGATTTTATCTCCTGCAGCCGAGCTTCCCTCGGGGGAGATCTTATCTCCTGCAGCCGAGGTTGAAGTGCGCGCTCGGGGGAGATCTTATCTCCTGCGGCCGAGCTTCACTCGGGGGAGATCTTATCTCCTGCAGCCGAGGTGAGACCGCGCGCTCGGAGAAGATTTTATCTCCTGCAGCCGAGCTTCCCTCGGGGGAGATCTTATCTCCTGCAGCCGAGGCTTGCCGTAGTCTTTAAGGCTCGATCTCGAGTCTTGCTCTCGTCAGGACGGGGTTCCCCTTCTGTTCCTAATGGGCTGTGGGGGCGCATGGGGACCGTCGTCCTCGCCTCTTCCCCATCTCGTTTTAGGTGAACGAGGCCTTCGACCTTGCTCGCGTTAGGATGAGGTTCTCCTCCTGTTCCCAACGGGCTGTGGGGG
Source organism: Cocos nucifera (assembly GCA_006176705.1). Lineage (NCBI taxonomy): Eukaryota > Viridiplantae > Streptophyta > Magnoliopsida > Arecales > Arecaceae > Cocos > Cocos nucifera. The sequence goes on from QRFJ01007534.1 coordinate 20,947, forward strand.
CACATGGGGACCGTCGTCCTTGCCTCTCCCCCCATCTCGTCCTTTGTGGACGGGGCCTTCGACTTTGCTCACGTTAGGACGAGGTTCTCCTCCTGTTCCCAACGGGCTGTGGGGGCACATGGGGACCGTCGTCCTCGCCTCTCCCCCCATCCCGTCCTTGGTGGACGGGGCCTTCGACTTTGCTCACGCTAGGACGAGGTTCTCCTCCTGTTCCTAGCCGGCTGTGGGGGCACATGAGGACCGTCGTCCTCGCCTTCTCCCCCCATCCCGTCCTTTGTGGACGGGGCCTTCGACTTTGCTCACGCTAGGACGAGGTTCTCCTCCTGTTCCTAGCCGGCTGTGGGGGCACATGAGGACCGTCGTCCTCGCCTCTCCCCCCATCCCGTCCTTTGTGGACGGGGCCTTCGACTTTGCTCGCGCTAAGACGAGGTTCTCCTCCTATTTCTAACGCGGCTGACTGCTTCTTCCCTGTCATCGCATAGTTTTCGCATCCAGAAATGATTTTATTGAGAGGGGAGAGTTTTACCGAGGAGAAGCTGATCGTAGCGCATTTCCGTTCGAGGGTTGTCGGGGTGTTGTTCCTCGGAGTTCCCTCGGGCAGCAAGTCCCGTCCGGACGACCTCCTCTATCTCATGCCGGCCTTCTTAATTTGGAACATGCTTCTCTTGACTTTGTCGCTGGGGACGACAATCACCGATGTAGCTAGCTCCTAGCTCCTCCCCGGGGTGGCGTTGATGACGCCGCGAGGCGGCCGACCTTCTTGTCTTTTCCAGTTACGGCAGCGCCTATAGCCGATCTTCTCCTGCTTCAGACCGACGTCGGAGGAATTTATCCCGTCGTCCCTTTTTGACGAGCTCTCCAATCTCGTCTTGGAGCTGAACGTATTCCTCAGTGTCGTGGCCGTGGTCGCGATGGTAGGGGCTTTACTTGCCTCGCGCACGTTTGGGGAGGCCGTAGTCCTTCAGGTCTTGGCGGCTGGCTCCTAACTTCGCCGAGGATTCGAGTTAGAGGAGCTGGTCGTAGCTGCGGAATCTTTCGGGAGGAGGATTTCTTCGCGCCCTTCTGTCGGGGCTTCCTTTGCGGTGAGCTCGAGAAGTTCGGGCTTCGCTTGCGTGGAGCTTCATTCCGCTTTCCCGCGAAACTTTCCGTGGGAGAACTTCATGCTTCTTTGTCCGGACTTCCCTGCTCGCAGAGAGGGGGTCGGCTTTGCTTGCCCGAACTTTATCGCACCTCCCGTGAATTCGTTGTGGCGACGTACTTGAGGGGGAGTTCGGCCTCGATCGCCCTGGGGCGGTCTCGAGCGCGGCCGAACTTCACTTGGGTGATCTGCTGCGGAGTTCGGAGTCCCTGATGCCGAACTTCATTCCGCGGGGGGGCTTCGTTCCGTCCTTGCCGGCGCCGAACTTCATTTGGAGGTTGAGCTGAGGAGTTCGGCTTTCCACTGAACTTCATTTCGCCTTGATGACGAGCTTTGGGGGGAGCTCGGCTTTTCTTCGAGCCGAACTTCATTCCTCTTTCCCGCGAGACTTGCCGTGGGAGAACTTCCCGCTGCTCTTGTTCGGACGAGTTCGGGCGAGCTCGAGGGGAGCTCGGCTTTTCTTGCCCGAACTTCGTTCCGCCTCCGGTGAACACTTTGTAGGTGGTTCCTTTGGGGGACATACTGGAGCGTGAGTTCGACCTCACTTGCACCGAACTTCGTTCCGCTTTCCTGCGAAAGCTTCCGCGGGAGGACTTCATACTTCTTTGTCGGAGCTTCCTCGATGACGGGCTCATGGGTGGGTTCGGCCTTCCTCGCGCCGAACTTCATTCCGCTTCGGCGGGGGAACTTCTGCTCTCCGTTTCTCTCTTCGGGGCGATTGGGCTCTTCCTTAAGGCTGATTCCTCGCGCCCTCATGGCGGGCTTGCTGGTGGAGTCGCCTACCGGAGGCTGCTGTATAGCCTGCAACGCCTCCGTGAGGCCACGGATCTGTCGGACAAGCAGGCCGAACTGCTTCACATCCACCGCGGGTGCAGGTGGAACCTAGGCCGCCGGGGCTGAAGCAGGAACAGACGGGCCTGGACGGGATCGGATCGCGGAGGCCGCCGAGCGCCGTGCCGAAGCTCTCCGGGGTGGCATTTTCTCTTCGGAAGAGAAAAGGAAGATCTCCAAAGAGGGAAGAGAAGGGTCGCCGAGCACTCCTTTAAGAACAAGGGAACCTCGAAGGTTCAGGCCCTTCCTTCTAGCGCCAATCTGTTGGTGCAGAAATCCGTCCTCGCCGGAGGTCGCCTGGAGTCGAGGCCGCCTGAGGTCGCCGCCGGGGACCTGCAAAACGAAGTCCCGTCCGGAACCGGTGGGGGGTGGCTCCGGCAGGACCCTCCGACGGTCAAGTTAGTTTTCGGCCAACAGTAATGGAGTGCTCGGAATGAGTTCCGGAGCTTAGAGATGAGGAGGAGAGCTTAGAGAGTCGAGAGTTCAGAGAGCTTAGCCTTGGCGTATCTGGAGGGGTCCCTTTATAGCGGAGCTTAGTTGATGGTGACGGCCATGCCGTCTGGCAGAGAGTCGTCGGGCAGCATGGAGTTCGGTACGGAGAGGACGGCATCGTCCGGTGGATCGTGGGAGCCATACTGGCACGTCGTGGGCCGCATGGAGTCCGGTACGGAGAGGAAGGCGTCGTCCGGTGGATCGTGGGAGCCATACTGGCGAGTCGTGGGCCGCATGGAGTCCGGTACGGAGAGGAAGGCGCCGTCCGGTCTTGCTGCAGGCGACAGTTCGTCCAGAGGAGTTCGGACTTGTAACAGAGTTCGGCCGAAGGGGAAACCCGGGAGGAGCTCGGCTGGCTGAAGGGTCGGCCATCTGTAGAGTTCGGCCGAGGGACGATTGCCGAGGAGTTCGACCGCCCGGAGTCGGTCCGAAGGGGTTCGGCCGCCTGGGCTCGCCTGGAGTCGGTCCGAAAGGAAAACCCGGGAGGAGCTCGGGTGGCCGAACGGGCGTCTGGGAGGAGTCCGTCTCCCGAAGAAGTCCTGCCGCTTGGAGTCCAAGGAGCTCGGCCGTCAGGAAGTTCGGCTGGCGGTGGGAGTTCGGCCCGGAGCCTGGCGCTGGGGAGTTCGGCAGCTAGGTAGTTCGGCCCGGACCTTAGCGCAGGGGAGTTCGGCCTCTAGGCAGTTCGGCCCGGACCTTGGTGCAGGGGAGTTCGGCCTCTAGGCAGTTCGGCCCGGACCTTGGTGCAGGGGAGTTCGGCCTCTAGGCAGTTCGGCCGTGGTAGGGACTCGGCCTGGCGCCTGGTGCTAAAGCTCTTCAGCGGCTACTGGTTGCATTGGGCCGAGCATCGGGCTAGGCTTCGGCAGGAGCGGGATTTATCCCCAACAGCTTACAAAATGATTAATTTATTTGGTATATATCATGAAATATGTACCAGTGAAAGCAAGAAAAAAAAGAATGTTATGGATTATTTTCTTCTCTTTTTTTTGGTTCTTTTAATCACAAGACAAACAACTCCATTAGTAGGTGAAGCATCTAATTTTTAGATATATTCTTTAAGATAAATATCAGAAGAAACATATTCATCCAATATTTTTTTTCTCTGGTGTGCCCACCCCCATATGATTTTTGTTCGGATTCGTGTGAGAAGCCCTTTATCAGGCTGAGTGAAAAAGGGGGGCAGTGTTTGGTACAAGTCTATAGCTAACATGTGGTGGGATGGTGATATCATATTATTGGATATGGTACTACGTCAACTTCAAACTTGATATCCATGTGATCTGGATGAAATGTTGCATAGCATCGACTACGCAACAACCTACACAAACGACCGAGCTAGGGGGAGAAGGATAGGAGGACTCTACTCCGCATTAGAAACTACATGCAAGCCATTATTATTCCATTTATTATCGTGCTACGTTTGGATTTGTTGGCTTGTCGAAAGCTCTAATCTCATCAAATAATGAAGGATCTAATTTATTTATCCAAAAGGACAATTGCCGTTCCTCGTCGAGTTTGGGTTGGGTCCAAATATTTCGGTTAGATTTTGGATGGTAGTTTGCCAGGACTAAATGATAATGGTATTGGAGAATCTAATCACACTTAAGACTCATTTATCCAAATCCCAATCAGTGGGCTCACGCTGGATTGCAGCTCCAAAAGCGATGAAGCAAGAAGATCCTCAAATTATTGAGTTTTAGATTCCAATGGAAGAAAGTGAAAATTTAAAAGGATTGATGTTTAAGTGCGACTACGGTGGGTAACGTTCCGTGAATTGAAGCCAGCTTTCTTCAATTATTAATACATATTCCACGAATCTCAAGGGAGTTTTATGTTTTTTATTGTTTTTCCTCTTTTGCAAGAAGATGGGAATTTGGAATTGCTACCTTCTAGGTTTGAATCCAATACCTGTTCCCAACTGGAGAGAACTGCAAACTAGCTTGCCTAATTAATTATTCATGTTCATGGGGTTCAGAATTAAGGCTGATCTCTTCTCTCTCTCTCTAAATTAGAATAGACGCACACAACACACTGCTGTGGGAAAAGGAAAGAAAAAAAAAAAAGAACAAAAATAAATATATATTTAAATGGCCGTCTTACTCCATGAGTAACAGTTTTCTTTCAGTAAACAACCACTAATCTTTGGAGCTTAATTAGTGGTTTTCATTTGTTTTATGACCACAACGATTAGAGTTCAATTCACCGTGGAACATGCATGTGGCCTAAACTTAGAATCCGTTCAACCACAAACACAAAAGTGATGTGAAAGGAGCAATAATTGATGAGTAAAGAACATTTGGGGTCACCATAGAATCATACCAAGTTGGTGATGGAAATTTGTCTTGAAATAATGAACAGTTGAACAAAGTCATGTGCATCATTACCATGGCATGTGGAGGTATCATACGAAAGCTCCGCATTCAAAGGCGAGGTGAGGGGAGCTGCCTTGTGGCATCCACCTCTAGCTTTCATGGTGGAATACAATGATGGCCCATGATCAACACCCATCCAGTTGGTTATGCTTGGGTTCATATGGCAAATTGAAAGACCTTGTAGCTCAGTTTACTTGCAAAGTGAAAGAGTTTAAATCTATGGTCACGGTGCCATGTTTGCGCTCATAATGTCTTCAATGTGTTTATTATTTGTATTAATTGGAACATCTAGAATATGTTCACGAACAAGTGGAGCTTCGCCAACACAAACATATATACTCCAGCGTTTATGGTATATAGTAGAATACATGACGACAAATAGTTGCTATGATTTTGAAGGCACGAGCTTATTAAGCTGGTAAGTTCTTGGCAACCAAGTTTTCGTGGTTAAGGGTATTTAGGTGAGAGCTACGCTATACTTTTAATGATGCGTGTGATGTAATATGATATGCCATTTCTTATATTAGCTAATAACTCTGGTTGTAATACCCATTATTTATTTATTTATCTAAAGGAAAGTTTAAGTCCAAAGCTGGGTTGAGAAAAAATAGCCATTATTCCCATCATATTAGTGAATAATGGATTTGGTAGGGAGCTTTCCATAGTAACATACGGTTTTCTTGCAACTTGGAACCTTTGTAGTTTGTTGGAACCTTGGTAATTAACGGGGCACTAGGTCCCTCTTGAAACGGGGCGCCATTTGTTTAACTAGGTGTTTTAGCGGGCCAGGGCATCCTCAGGGCAAAGGCTCAGCCCAGTATATAGTTTCCGTGGGCTCGAAAATGTGGCCTCTAAGTTGGCAAAATCCTCTTTTCTTTCTTTTTATTTTTTTAATGTGTCAAAACCTTAGATTTTACTTTGATTTGAAACCATCTAGTCATCCTTTTTTTAGCGAGCGCGGTGCACAATGCGTGCAGGATTGGATCACGCACCCAGGAGGAGGGTGCTGGGAGGAATAAAAAAAAAAAAAGGTGAGGGACCTTCGTGCGCGTCAATTACCATGCACGGTGTAGCTCATTCTTCTTTTAGTGAAAGTTAATATGATATAATGGCAGGGTTTATCTTTAGACTCAAGTCCAGATGTGTCCTTACAAGAGATCCCAACCTAAGCCTGGCCTAACATATTTGGGCCAGATTTTGGCCGCAACGAACTTAGAAGTAAGGTAGCAATCCCAAGCTTAAATCACATTTTAGCTCAGAACATTTCAACCCCATATTGTTATTGAACTTTTCCATGGTTGAGGCTAAGGGGATAGTGGTCCTTTCACCTTCCCCTCACCCACCAGTCTGGACTTGGCCCAGAAGAATTGCTTTCTAATCAGAGCAATACTGCTGATATGGTTTGGGGTGTCATCTGATCTATAGCGCAGGATAAAGTGCCTAGTCTCGTCCGGATGGTTTTCCTCCTCTATTTTTTAGACAATATTGGACCATAATTTCGATGAGATAGTAGAGGCTATTAAGTATTTCTTTGCCATAGAATAATGCTTGCAATATGAAAGAGGACCTTCATTCCTCTACTGCCAAATAGACAGGATGTTTGGAGCCAAGTCACTATAAACTAATCAGCCTGTACACTACCTTATAAAAGATTTGTGCTAAGATTCTGGTAGGTAGATGAAGCCAATTCTTCCTCATTTGATTAGCCAAAGCAGGAAGCTTTTATGGATGGATGTAGCATCTGATCTTGATAGTATAGAAATTCATGCATGATCTACAGAGAGCCCTAGCCTGCTACTGCCTTATAGCCATCAAACTTGATATAGAGAGAGAGCCTATGACCATATGAGTTGAAGTTCCTATGGCATACTTTGAAAAGGTTTGAGTTTCATGATCGTTGGATTTGCTAGATTATAAGTTGTGTCCATGCCCTATCGTTTGCCATTCTAATCAATGGCATGCCAATAGATTATTTCTACTTTTCGGTTGGCCTATTGCAAGATTGCCTCTTGTTTTCTTATTCAAATTTATGATTATACTCTCTCTCATACTCTATGATCGGCAATCTTATGATAGGCATTAGACCCTATGTTATGGCCCCAAGAGCTCAACCAATCTTACATATAATTTTTACAAATTACTCTCTTTTAGTGGGCCAAGCATTTGTCTGGAATACTACTATCTTCAGAAGAATTTTGGGGAAGTACTATATAGCCTTTGGACAAAAGGTGAACCATTAGTTAGCAGTGCATTTCAGCCTAAAGGCTAAGATTTAGAATACACGGTGATTAGAGAGTTGCTGGGCATGTTAGATTAGAGCGGGGTGTGGCACTACTTGGGTGTCCCCATGACAAGACACGGGCTTTGGAGGGTCGAGTGTTCCAAAGTGGGGCAATTGTTCTGGGAGAACCACGAGGGTTGGCAGGTTAAAGTACTATCCATGATGGGCAAAGTTACATCAATAAGGTCTGTGCTTTGCTCTATACCTATCTATTTATTTTTCAATATCATCTTGCCCAGGACCTTTCTTATAAAGCTTGAGCTTCTAGAGATTCATATGGTTTTGCACCATGAGGGGCGAGGGGTGGTTTTGGGATGCATCTCCTGACTTGAGACATTGTTCGTCAGTCAATCACTAATTGGAAGATTGGTTATTCAATCCCTATTGGTTAGACATGATGCCTTAATGGCCTGAGATGCCGTAAGATTTCTTCTTAAGCCCAATAGTCTATAGAGTATGATGATATGGGCCAAGTATAGATAATTAACCTTTAGTGCTAATATTAGGCAGCTTGGCATAGTTTCTTTATATGGAAGGAGATTTGATCTCTTACCATGACATGATGGCATATGTTAGGTGGCTAGTTGGTGACAGACAAATGGTGGACCTGGTTCATAACCCATGGATTGCTGATCTTCTATTGAGCTAGTGGCCAACCTTTGTGAGTATAAAGGTTGGAGACTCAATGTGGGTACATGACCTATTTCGGCCTAAGGGGAGGTGTTGGAGTGTTGAGTTGGTGACCCACTTGTTTAGTGATCAACTAGCACAAAGAGTGTTGGCGATTCCTATTCACAGGGGCCAGGATGTTGGGGTTTGGAGATCTTTTTATACTCCAAGGCAGTAGCCAGGGACCTCTATAACCTATAAAGGGGGAGCCAGCTAGAAGATTAGAGCCAGTTTAGATTTAGAGACTAGAAATTTGTCCAAAAGTTAGCCTGTTTGTTTGGAAGGTCATTGAGGGCCATCTCTCCACCAAGATGGTCTTGAGAACCCTTTGGTTGAACATCATGCCTTCCTATCACTATTGTGGATTGGAGGACTAAATAGTCAAGCATATTACATTTCAATATCCGAGAGCTATGCTAGTTTGGCGGTTGTCTGGTCCTTTTCTAGGATCATTCACTTGGTAATGACTGTTCAAATGTTCCTTGAGATATTACAACAGAGCATGGGGCTAAGCCCTCCAAGCTAATGAGCATTCGAAGAGGTTATGCTATCTACCAATATCTGGTTAGCCTAAAATATCGGTATCTTTGAGACGAGGTGGCGGTTAGTGAGGATCATCTTCGAGAGAATCATGACACGGGCTACCAGTTCATCTATCATCCAAATATTCAACCTTGATGACTTGGAATACCTAAGACTCTTCTTTCACTCTTGCAGCGACTTAATGGATTTCCATCACTTAGGAGACTCCAACCCTGAGTTTTCTCCAGGTCAACTTCGATGGCAATGTAATTGATAGCAGTAGTGGAGTTGAGTTTGTGATCCGAGACTCAAACTTGAGGCTTGTACTGACAGGCGGGAGCCACCTCTTTGATGTCACCATCTCAAGAGTTGATCTATAAGCAACTTGGGTTAGTATTACATATGTAAGGCTGACATTAGGAGTCGACTATTTGGTGGTTGAGGAGGGCTCGACCACTGTAATCGACTGAAAGTGGAAGAAGAAATAGGGCATCTACTTCCATCCACTCTTGCATAATATCTAGCGACGATCGGGGACTATGCTTTGATGGATGTCAGACATATTTACTATAAGACCAATAGTGCTACAAATTGTATGATCTTATTCATCGTCGAGCATTCTGAAGGAGTTATGTAGATTGATTTGATGTCATTTCATCATATTCTCTTTTTTTTAATCTTTTTGAATGTATTCAAACTAAATTTGCATGATTATTTCATCTTACCCCAAAAAAAATCAAAAAATATCTTATTAGACTTATTCACGGGCCGACCAGATGCTATAGTTAAAAATGGAATAGTCCGGCCGCTAGTCCATATAGGCTGAACTGAGTTTGACAACAAACAGGATTCAAGTTCAAATCCTGAAGCCCAGACCTTAGGCCGACTTAGTCGATTTGCCTCTTTTATTTAGGAATTGGGAGTAGTTCGCTCTTCTCCTCTTCTCTTTTTCTCTCAATCACGTCCTCTTTTTTTTGCTACTTTGATCGCCGCTAGCAACCTCCCTCTCCTCTTCTTCTCCTATGGAGGAAGCACCAAGAGATCGTGAACTATAGCTACATTGCTCATCCAAAATGGCTACCACCTCTTTGCCTCCCCTCCTCATATTCTCTCCTTTGGGTTAGGGCTTGAACTCGTGCAGCGATGGCGGGCATTGCTGTGACCCTGGTGGTGATCGTTGGTGGCAGAATAGTCGGGACAATGCTATAGGACATGAGCGATGACCATGGCATCCTCATCGAGATGATCGGGACGGTGCTTAGGGATATGGAGATTAAGGCCATGCCTCATGTAGACTCTTGGTCTCGCCATCAATACTGCAATTTGCTCATGATAAAATCCACATCTTTTTAAGAAAATTAAATTGGGTCTCAAAAATCTTATTCCCATCCCAACACAATGCCTCTGAAAACTTTAGAACCACCCTTTCGAGATCAAACTCATTTAAGCCCATTGATTTCAAGAACTCCATAATGGATTGGAGCTGTTTATCTTTAAAGACTTTTATCATACTAATCTTCTAGTTACTACTACTTTCAATGGCTTCTTATTGGGAAGAACGCACTATGGAGATATTTTGGTAGGATCTTGCATTATATTTTTTATATTTTTTATTTAAAAAAAAGGTTCAGCAAGCCTGATATCCAGCCCAAAACCTAAATAAGTATCGAGCTCAGGTTAGGTCTAGTAGTAGGCCCAAAGGTTGGGCTGCACCTGCTCCTAATGAAACTTAGTTATACCTTGGGATAAGCCCAATCCAACTTGTGAACCCATTGTTGTTAAATTTATCCCTCAACTGTCATCAATATATATATATATAAAGAGAGAGGGACTTGGGTAAGGTCGATTAGATTTAAGCTTAAATCCGATCAGATCAAAACTAGACAATGGAGTCCTACATTGATGATCCAAGCTATTGGATATGATCTACTATCTCAAAACTGCTTATATGTTAAAAATCATATGATTTAAAAATTTCTAGCATATGCATCAAATGATGAAAATATATCTAATTTAATTTTATTCAAGCTGTCCAATTTTTGAGTACTTGATGGATAGGAGGCTACGGGTCTTCAAATCATATGATTTTTTGTATGCAAGCAGTTTTAAGATAATAGATCACATTCAATAGTTTGAATCATTGATGTAGGATCTCTATTATAGAATTTTGACTTGACCGGATTTGAGTTCAAATCTAATCGATCTAATTAATCTAATCGATCTAATTCTAATCTGACTCGCTCTCTCTCTCTCTCTCTCTCTCTCTCTCTCTCTCTCTATATATATATATATATATATATATATATATATAAGACATCATATATTGCTGATCACATCTAACATCATATATTGCTAATCACATCAGCTGTCTTGATGGGTTTGGATATGATTCTACTTAGGGCTATATTTATTCCAGGGCTCTTTAATATAGCTGCTTTCAAAAAAAAAAAAGGGGGGGAAGAACCTCTAACTATGAATTTTTTTTTTTGTAATTGTTTTTAATCGATTTTCAATTGTCCAGAATATAATGTTTAACGTGTAGCCCATCTCTCTCTCTCTCTCCCGCACATGGATAGATAGGCGGATGGTTATATAGATCGTGTGTGTAAAGTTGGATGGATAATATTTGTATCAAAAGATTGCAATCTAAAAGACATGTGCAAGAAGAAGGAGACTATCACCTTATTAAACAATAATTTATTGATGCCAAAGAGAATTCTTGCAAAGCATTTAGTCCCATATTAACTGCATGTTTATTACTAGAAACACAAGACTCCCGGCCTAGCCTGACCAAGAAAACAGAATAGGTAAAGACTCTTATTAGAAAAGACAGGCTAAGATGACACAGCCGAAGCCCTTCTATTCTTCAGTTTGCTGGTGCAAACTTTACTCGTTGCCAACATCTTTGAGTAGCTCGATCAACTGGGGGCTCGTTATGGGCTTGACAAGAAAATCATCAATTCCAGCTTCCAAAAACTCCCGCTTTTCTTCATCAGTTGAGTGCGCGGTGACGCCCACTATCTTGGCTTTGACGCCCATATCTCGCAGTATTCTTGTAGCCTATCGCATAAGAAATTAATAATAACTGAAGTTGGTAAGCTATAAAAAAAGAAAAAAAAAAGCCCACATCGCATATTTGTAATCAAGCCCAAGCTTAGCCAATGTCCATAGACCATAATTTGATGCCTAATCTATTGTTCATGCATTCATCCAACATATCTAGTATAAAATTTAGAAAGGTTGATCTTGATATGAACCTTCTCCTTGTGAAAACCATTACAAATGTTCAATGCTAGTTGGCTGAAAGAATGGTGATGGTACATGATAGCATGGATTAAGGAAGACAATATACCTGAATACCATTCATTTGAGGCATGTCCTTATCCATCAAAATTATATCATAGGTTTTTCCTTCAAGAAAATGAGTTACAGCTGCTTTTCCATCCTCTGCTTCGTCGGTTTCAACATCGACGTCTTTTAGGAGAGATACCATATACAGGCGGATCACACTGTTATCATCTACAACAAGTGCTCTCAACTTATTTCTGAATCCAAAATCACTGCCAGAAGCAAGGTCCTTCAACTTAGGGGAGTCCATTGAGCCAGAGTTGGAGGCCATTCTGAGCAAGTATTGCCATAAAAAAGTTGAAATGTATTAGGATCCAATAGCTCACAAACTATAGGTCTATTTAGTTTTAGAAAGAATAGGTTACAAAATCTACGATAACAATGTTATACATATCATCGTAGATAAATTTAACAAACTTAAGAAATTATTTCAATATTTTACGATTGGCAAGGATGCAAAAAATATTTAAGGTAGTTAGGAAATATGCTGTACGGGAGGTTCCATGCAACCAAAGTTCATTCAATAATGTGGAGAGAATTAATATTTTGGTCAAGAACTAACGTGCTAGCTCGAAGCAAATATCTCTATTAACACATTATAATGCAAAAAATGTTGATCTTTATATCAATGCTTTTTGTATGGATCTCAAATGATGCATAATGTTGAGACTTCCTTCACTAGAAAAGATTCTTAAGGTCTATAACAATAACTCCCTTAAGGTGGTGGAAAACTTTAACACCCCTATTTCCTCTGATTTATTTTATTAGTTAGCTCTTCTTTTTAGAATTACTTCTTTCTTTTTCTAGATTCAATTATTATAATATTTAAATTCACTAAAAGAAAGTTGATAAAAATGAAAAAATATTAGATGAATTTGCATAATAATAACTCCCTTAAAGTGGCAGCAAACTTGAACTCCCCTATTTCCTCAGATTTATTTCATTAGTTTACTCTTCTTTTCATAATTACTTCTTTCTTTTTCTAGATTCAATTATTACAAGATTTAAATTCACTTAAAGAAAGTTGATAAAAATGGAAAAAATGTTAGATGAATTTGCAGATTTTGAATGGAACCTACTAATGTCTATGTTAAAAACATTATATATTAGATAAATTGTTTTTATGCTATATTTCAATAGATAAGTGTAAACATAAACTTGATTCTACCTTATCAATGGAAGCCATACAAGGTAGATGGTAATCGAATGAAAAGCAATCTACCTTAATTACAGAAAAAAAATGCAGTCCCTATTGGCATATGTGGCAACTTAACCAATTTAGACAAAAAAGTTAGGGGTTGTGGACCAAATCTAACAGCCATTCGAAGAGTGGAGATTTGATTGATGTCCTCAAATCCTCCATCTAATTGGTTTTACATTTCTCTTATTTGGCAATCTACTCTGTTTGGTCTGACACATAACAAAGGAAAAAATTAGCTCCTAATTAGATCACTAAAGTAGACTACAAGATTGCTAATTCATGAAACATCAATTCCTTTATGACCTTCAATTAACAGTCAAAGTATCTGATGGATCACTAGTATTTAAAGGATGTGAGAACACTAGCGTCTATTGATTAATCATATCTTCTCTTTGTTGATGACATGTCTCATGATGGTGTCAACATTAATCCATGTACAAAAAAAAAGTCAATGACTTCTACAAGTAAAGAGAAGCAACAAAGATTTCTAGGTGCATGACCGACCTTTATGAAAAGAACAATAATATAAAACCTTATGTCATAACAATACAAAATTGGTACTGGTATACATCTTAACCCTATATTTGGTTGGGGTCATGAGAAAGAAGATGGATGAGATTGGAATGATGGATGAAAAAGTTATAGAGAGGATGGATGAAAAAGTAAGATTCTGGCCCACCAATTTGCATCCTCCCAAATTAGGAGGATGAAGGAAGGATGGATGGAACATTGATGAATGAATTTTTGCATAGACAAAATTATCCCTCATTAATTTTTTTGACAAAACTATAATATTTTTTCATTTTTTCATTCATATTATTTTTATATATACTATTAATCATATACTATTAAATTTTGTTACTAATTATTTTAATTTAAGTATATAATTTTGATAATTATAATTAAATAACTAAAATTATCTTTAATTTTTTATTTTATTTATTATTTTTAATTAATTATTTATATAATATTAATTAATTATTAAATTAGATTATAAATAAATTAATTATTTATATAATTAACTCATTAATAATTTAATTAAAAAATTATTTATTAAATTAAACTAAATTAAAATTAAATATTTATATAATTATAAATTATAATGATTATAAGTTTATATATTTTTTATTTATTTAGTATAAATTAGTATTATAAATTGATAATAGTAATAATTTTTTCAAAAAATAATTTGGTAAAAATGTTATATAAATATCATCCATCCTTCCTTTCATTCCTCCTATACCAAATAGAGGAAGGAATCACTTCTATCCTTCCTTCCATATTTCATCAAACATATAAAAAAATGGATGGAAGATTTATCCATCCTCTCTCTCATCCATTCTTTCTCATTCATCCATTCTTTCTTCAATCCATCCTTCTCTTCCATCCATTCTTTCTCTCATCAATCATTTTTCATTCATCTATTCTTTCTTCAATCCATCCTTCATACCAAACAAAGCATAAGGGGGGAAAAATGACAGCCATTAGCTCCTAGGTTTAAAATGTAAGCTGTAGAAGTAAATCTACACATCAGAAAAATCATTATGGATTGTATTGCGCAATTTCACTCTAACTAGCTCAAATTTAATCGGGGATAATATTATGAACAAAATAGGGCTAACCATTGTAAAAGGGATGGTAATATAAATTTTACATCATAATTATATAAAATTTCTATAAGAAATTATACTGTGTATTTCTTAACATATATTCGTTATCAAAATCACCGCAATCTACATGTGCAACATTCTTTTAGCTCAAAATTTGAATGAAATATCATGGATAAAACAAAGTTGAAGAGCAAGAAAGGTCTTTGGCCAATCGATATATACTAGCAGCTATACGTCCAACCTCCACCAAGAGAATGATAACATCAAAAAATATTTCATAATAATATGAAATTGCTAGAAGAAATTATATTTTGTGTTTCTCAGCAACATAGAAACCAGAGAAACATAGCAAGGAGAAAGAGAAAGGGGAAGGATTCCCTACCTAGGGAGGTAACTGAGATACCGATAGCTTAATGCTGCTATGGTGTACACATACATTGGCATCGCTTAAATAGAATTGGCGATATCCTTTCAAGATCAACTGAGTAAAGTATCTGATATGGTTAGATATCACAAGATTACTACTATAGCACAAAGATTGCATGAAATCCAATTATTCCTAGTGTTATATCAAGATTGTTGCTTTGTCCGAGCAAAATATTTCTAGATTCACTCGGTGATCCAAATGCTGTTGGCGTTAATGCACATGGTTGAAGAATGACAAAGTCGCATATCTGACAAAACACAATGGCGCTTGGGTCTGCCATCTGGCATCACACGTGCATTAGGATGAAGGTTTGCGTTTGAGATGCATAAAAGGTGACTGAGTGTAACAGAATTTTTTAATAGAAGATGCCCATAGAGAATTTGTTAAACTTAAATAAAGCAAGTAAACTTAGCATGAATACCCAAGTAATGCAGATACGTGTAGACCTGCTTGTCATGCGGGCCGAGCTCAGCACGAGAAAAGAAAATGATTTTCCAAGCCCGAGCCCGAGCTTTGGGGCCCTCAGACTTTATTCTTTTTTTTCTCTTTTTTCTTTTTTTTTTAAATTTAATTTATTGGAATAACATAAAACTTGGGCTAATATTTTCTGTATTGACCCAACAATATTCTTTTTGTTTTGTTGTTTGGGCAATCATGTCTTCTATATTTTTGGGCATTTATTTTCTGTGTTGGCTACTGCTGCTATTTTGATCAGTAGCCATCCACTATATTTTTCAACCATCCCTACTTTGATAACAAGGAAATGGGAGTGGAGAATGGTGCTACAGGTTCCTTGGTCCTTAAACATTCACAAACTTCAAATTATGGAGCTTTTCTGCCCACCATTTGCATATGATTAATGGGAATTGGGACATGATTGCTCACTTTGACTGGATATTATTTTTGAGCCTAGGCCCACTTTTTGCATAAGTGTATGCAGCTCTTCTGCCTCACCATATTGGAATTAGAAGAAAACTTCTAAATAAAATATATGAAGAAATAATCAAGCTACATAAGAGAAAATAATCAAAAAAAAGTATCAACCGTACAAAGATTAAAAATAAAATTACAATCAAAGCATCAAATGCTAAGTTACACTAAGTTTCAACATTAAAATAATCAAGCTTATAAGATTAAATAAAAAGAAAATAAGCACTTGTAAAACAATCGTACTATCAAAATAAATCACATCTTCCTCCTCATCTTTGTTTCTTACTATCTAAAATTTTAAGCCTACAAATCTCAAATACAAAAAAACCAATTAAATTAAAATCAACTAAGCAAACATCAAGAGATTCAATAGTTATAAAAAAAAAAAAAAAATTATAGAAAGAAAATAATTTTGCTAAGCAAATAGAAAATAAAATCAACTAAATTATCTAAAGAATGTCACCACCATTATCTTTCTTCTCATCAACCTCATCATCAGTAGAGCTAGATGATCCATCATCTAATAAGCTTGGAGCCGGGATTCTACCAATACCTCCTAATATACCCAATCCTCATTCATGCATTTATACAATCAAAACAATGGAAGATAAATAAGTAGTCCATAACATAAGAGTACAAGTAATAAGAAAATTAAATAATATACAAAAATTATTACTCAAGGAAAAGCCTCAAGTATGCATTCAATCTTCAAGATAAATCAAAGCTTGAACCATCTTTGATTTAAGTAAGCTTCTCTAAGGATTTATCATCTTTTTTTTCAATGCTAAAGGTTGATTCTGATGCAACTATAGAGATCAGGATAGCCAAAAGATCATAGGCCATCAACACAAGCTTTGGATATGCTAATGAATTCTTATACATACCAATAGTCTAAAACATCAATTTCACTATATTTATTATATTCATTGCGTTCTTCCAAATGCATATCTAATTAAGACTTTTCACATTGATGACTAAATAATTGGCTCATAAATTATTTATAATCATTAAAGTCAACATCGCCATCATGCATTCCAATTGAAAAACTTGAACCAATTGAAGATCCAATACTAGATAAAGTGGTGGGAGCATTTCTTCTATACTCATAAAATAAATCATAAAGGATTGTTAGCACTCTTACTATAAAGCTTGGTGAAACAATAACTTACGAAATGTATCTTATAGTGAGGATCTAATATTACCATACAAGATAAAACCAAATTACATTCAGCCCAATACATATTAAATTTTTGAAGCATATCATCAATCATATTAAACATGAAACTATATGGATCTCTTTTTGCTTCCAACAAATAAGTATGAATCTTCCACATCCCTTTAAAGTAAATATTAGAAGTTCGGTATTTAGCACCAGAAAATATGCATGTTACTTCATAAAATACTTTTAAGAATCTATGAAATATGCTTTCTTCTTTCCATTCCTCTTCAAAAAGTGCAAACTTAAAATTTTTTTCCTTTGTGCCCAATGTTGTAATATATTCTTGAAATAAAGTGCATGATCAAGTATAAAAAAATATATCGAATTTCATCTCACATAAACATCATAATACAATTTCTTCTCTGTAGTCAATTAGAAACTCTTAGTAATAATTTTATATCATTTTTTTTCTAAGAAATCATTTTTTTTATGTACTTGATTCTATTGCAAATTTTAGCAGTCATATCTTTAAATTGTTTAAACCACTGCACAATGAAATTCAAAATATGATCACAACAATGAATTTGAAAAAACTTACCATTGTACAGTAAAGAATTTTTTGCAAGAAAGTTACCCATATAATCATTACAAGATGAAATATCCAATATGATACTAAAAAAATTATTTTCATTGAGCCAAACACAATGCTATCTCATTTGCTATATGATGAGCCAACCATAGATCTAATTTTCCATCATTTTCTTAGTAACAAAGAGTGAATGAACAACCGTGGAATATAGCAGCCTCAGATGCCGGAATCATTCAATATTATTCCAGTCAAAGTTCTTTTGAAGTCATTTAGAAGACTATAGGTCCTGTTTTTGTCTTTTTTTTTTTTTTTTTTTTTGGTAAGACTATAGGCCCTGTTTAAGATCCCTTTGGCATCCATGAATACATCCTCATTTTTCTACTTTCCAAATCGGCCACACAACGTGGACTACTGCTAACTGGGCTTTTGACGATCTGTTTGGAATCCTTTATTCGCAGCAGTTAATCTACAGTTTGATCAAAAGTCTGAATTTGAGATGTCAAATCAATTATCATATCCCTGAGACTTTTATATATATATATATATATATATATATATATATATATATATATATATATATATATATATATATATATATATATATATATATTTGGTGGAATACAGGGTTTATGAGAATAAAGAAAGAAGAAAACAGAGTTTTAAACATACATCCAAATACAAAGCATCAGGACCTTTGAACAGCAACACCGTAAGCACCAGCATGTAACAAATTCAAAAGCTCCCCATGAACTGCCTGCTCACCGAGAATAGAAAAATCTTCTTCCAAGGTTCTCCTTGCCAACCAGTCAGTCAGCCACTTGGTTCCCCTCCCTTCTAATATAAAAAATTTTAATTGCTTGCAAGCTTGGTATCCAAGCCATCAAATTTTTCAAAATAGGATCGCATCATAGAGGGACAAATCCAAAAAAATTTCAAAGGAGCGTTCCTTTTGATAAGTATTTATTTCATAAAATACTAAAAATAATAAAATATGCAAGACAATAGTATATTTTTATAATTAAATAAAAATTATTAATAAAATAAAATTTATTTAAAGCAGTCATTTTACAATTACATCATAATAAGTATTAAAATAACATGCATGTAATACAATTCTCCTCTAGGAGTTTTCATATTTTGAAAAAGGTATATAATAGTTCCATCCGTGATTTTTTTCAAATACATCTTTTTCTATGTATGTCATTCAAAAATTAATCACACATTCGATTTCTAATATGCTTTTGACATAATTCATTATAGAAAAAGCTTTTTCTACCCTAGCTATTGTAATTAGTAAAATCAATACAAGCTTCAAAAGTATATATATCAAAAAAATAAATAAAATGCTTTCCTATCTTCACTAGCTTTCTTAATAGATCGTCAAGCCCCTGAAGATCAACAAATGCTTCATGTGATTGCACTTAAAAAATATAGTTTTTATGTTGATGCTCAAGTGCTCTAATATCAATATTAGAAAATTTATTAGTATAAAATTCTGTCATTTTCATTAATTTTCTGAAATCAAAAACTCTAAATGAATTCTTGGTACTTAAGCATGCCATACAATGAAGCAGCTTGATGTTTACCTCATTGAAGCAATTATTTAACTCACAAAGTTGTATATCTATCATCACATAAAATACATCTACACGATAGTGATGCATGTTAGTAACATGTGGACCTTTACACTTTGATCTTCTCACTAATACAAAAAAAGGTTACGACAGCGGTTTGTAATCACTGCCGTAGTCCAAAAAATTACTACCATAAGCTATGGCAGCGATTTTCTAACCGCTGCTACTGCGGCCGTCGCCGTAGCTCTATGACAGCGGTTGTTAGAACCGCTGCTATAGATGATCTATTGCAGCAGTTTATAAATCGCTGCAATAGATCGACCTATCGCAGCGGTTATGTAACCGCTGCCATAGATATCTATAGTAGCAATTACATAACCGCTGCCATAGGTAATCTATAGCAGCGGTTTTTTAATCGCTGCCATAGATCTAGTATAGCAGTTGGCATGGATATGACGGCGATTATAAAATCGCTGTCATAAATCTTGAATAATTAAAAAAATAATTTTTTTATTTTTTTATATATTTTATCTGATAAATATAGATATATAATATAAAAAAAATATAATAAATATAAAAATTATTTTGAAATGCTAAAATTTTATTATCGAATAAAATTAATTATAATATTTAAAAAAAATAAAATACATCAAAAATCTTCTAAATCTACGTCGTCGTCGTCGTCATTATCACTGGGAGCCAGAGTTGGAGCCGAAGCCAGAGTTGGAGCTAGAATGCGGACCAATATATTTTCAAAATTCGTGACTCCAAAACGCACACTGAGCGTCGACATCATATCTCTCACGATGTCCTCCAGATGAGATGCACACTCCTCAGCCCGATCTGCCCGTGTCGCAGCATGATCTGCCCGTGCCAATGCCTTCTCAAGCTCCTCCCGACTGACGACATCGAAAGTCTGTAAGGAGACGCTCGCCTCGGACCAATAGCTCGTCAGTGTGTATTCGGGCTTGCATCGAATCCTTCCAGAGTGCTTAGGCCCCAAGACCTGATATAGATGATCATGGGGCCCAAAGGTATCCGGACCCTCGCTCGTAAGCGCATCTAACTGATCCTATAATTATAAATTAAAATAAAATTTTATAAGAAATACTATAATACTAATCATATATACTAATATATTTAATACTTACAAAAATACTCTCGATCGTGGCGTTCATCAGCCTATCCATCTTGTCCGTGCGGCTGGATCAAGAGATCTCGCTACGGCTGGGCATCACTTCAACTCTCTTCAACTATAACAAAGAATAAATTTATCAAAAAGATGATAAAAAATATGAATTTAATTTATCTAGTAAGATTTAGAATTAATTACCTCTCTATATATACGACTGGCCATAGACTCGCGGCCTAGAGTGTGCGTATACTTCTGGGCTACACGGTTCTTCCGATTCTGACGAAAGGTAGTCTAACAAATATTTAAATAAATAATAAATATTTAAAAAATATTTAAATAAAACTTTAAGCATATTAAAAAATTTAAAAGTTAGAAATTTTATCTTGAACTCCTAGCTCCTCTAGTGTCTAACTATCCTCTCCTACTGACTCGGAGGATAGTCCTGTATCCAGGGAACAAACTCCTCCGGAGTATCTCGTCGGTGCTCGAGCCATCCTCTATGGAGCTTGATCTTGTAACCCCAGTACAACTTTTTAATCTTCTTCAGTCGGATATCTCGAGCCCTCTCGTGATCGAAGAAGTCGTACCTCTTCTGCACAAATTTATCAAAAATCAGTTACAAAATTATTCTAATCAAATATATATAATGTAAATATATAAAATGCATAAATATAACTAAGATGTGCATACTTACCCATATCTTCTTCCATACCCGGTCCCTAATAGCAGCATCCATCAAACGTCAGTCTCTGAGCTCTACGAAAATGATGTTCGACCGCCTCACAAGCACTCCAAAAAAAATGCATCTTCCACGCGGTCTCCCCTACCGACGTCCCCTCCACATCATACTGCACCATCACCTGATGCTGGTGGTTTCACACGTATGCCATATGTATGGGATCATAAAATATCCAATTGGATGATGCACCTGCAATACAAATATATTATACAAATATATAAGTATACAAATATTATATAAAAAATAAAGTTATACTAATATAACAAAAACGTACACTCAGATGCCTGCGACGGTAAAGGCTCAGCTGCCGGTGGAGTAGATATCGTCGGTGGAGTATATGCCGTTGGTGAAGATCCCTGAGCAGTCAATGTCAAGATGGATGGAGTATGCTCAGACTGCTTCTTGAATGCTGAACTGTGCGTAACCCGCCGAGAGGTAGGGGTGAAAGCTAGATGGTATTTCGATGCCATCGTAATCTGCAATGTTAATAAATATTAATCAATATAACATCATGATATATCAAATTCTATTCGCTTGAAAGTCGAGCCAGCTCCGTGCCTGAGACATTCGATTAGGGTCCTCCCTTAGTCGGCTCGATCACGGCCCAAGCCAGCTCGATTGCGTATCCGAGCTGGCTCGACTGTGTACCATCCCCTCGATCACTCTCTCTCTCCCTCTCTCGATCTCTCTCATCGGCGATGGCGGCGAGGCCGAACCCCTCCCTCCTAGCTTTTTCATCTCTTGATCTTTTTCTCTCCCTCTCTCAATCTCTCTCGCTGGCGAGGCTGGACCTCATCCCTCCCTCTCTCACTCTCTCGATCTCCCTCGCCGGCAAGGCCGGACCCCATCCCTCCCAATGATGCCGGCGAGGTCGGACCCCCTCCCTCCCTCTCTTGCTCTCTCGATCTCCCACTCTCCCTCTCTCGATCTCCCTCGCTGGCGAGGCCGGAACCCCTCCCTCCCAATGATGGCGGTGAGGCCGGATCCCTTCCTTCCTCTCTTAAGTACAGACCCATCGGATATTCGGGTTCGGATCCGATACCAGTAATTAAAATTAGATCTGGATCTGAATATTTAGGTTCCAATCTAAACCCAATTCGTTGACAGATCTAATTCACAGCCACCAACATAGCACGGCCCAAAGCTACCGCCATGGCATGGCCCAAAAACTATGGTATGTAGATAATTATAATATTTATAATAAATATTTATAATATTTATTATAAATATTTTATAAATTATTATAAATATATATGATTAATAAATAATACTATAAAATTAAAAAAAATTATACTTACGGCTATAGAGAGTGGGTCGCATCGAAAGCTCCGAGGGTCATCGGTGATGATGCTAGAGGAGGACGACGGCACTAGAGGTAACCTGCGAAATAAAAGTAAGATAGTGAGATAGAAAAGAGATAAAAAGAGAAAAAAGAGAGAGAGCGGGGGCGGCCGGGGATAGGGGGCCAGGGGGAGGGGGCCACAGTGACGAGAAGGTCGAAGGAGGCTTCGCACTCAACAGGAGGAGGGTCAGAATGGTGGTGGTGGTGGGAGGGGTGGGGTTTTGTGGGGGTTGAAGGAGGGTCGGATGGGGATGGGGGGCCGAAGAGGGAGGGGGAAGGAGGGGCGGCACCGATCGGAGGAGGAGGGGCGACACCGGTCAGGGGGGAGGAGCCTCACCGACGACAAAGAGGAGGAGGAGAGAGAGAGTGAGAGAGAGATTAAGCGCGCACGAGAGGAAAAAAAAATTTAAAAATTTTTAACCTAACCTATAACAGTGGTTATCGAACTGTTGTCATAGATCTATGGCAGCAGTTATCCAAAATCATTACCATAAATCTACGACAGCGGTTCTATAACCGCTGCCATAGATCTATAGCAGCGATTTTTGATAACCGCTACCATAGATGAAAAATATTTTTTTTTATTTTTTTAAATATTATATAATTTTAAAATTTAATATTCATTTTCATCATTTATTATCTAAATAATTATTATTAGAGTGTCATCGCAAAAGATCATCTCGATCCGATGGTCCTAGCTTCATCGATCAGAAAAATTCGATTTCGATGATCATGAACGATGATGCGATGATCTGATAGATGGAGATCTTCGATGGATTTAAAAATCTGCAATGATGATCTCAATGATGTTTGTAGTATACTATCAAAGTTTTACTTCAATCGGATATCGTTATCATGATCAATTTAGTATGGAATGATTTTGACCATTAAATTAGAAAAAGCGATCAAAGGGTTAAACGACGTCTGATTATGAGATAATTTTTTAGTTAAATAATTTTTATTATAATTTTAAATATTTTATATGATGATGATAGTAAAATTTAAATTATTTTCATATAAACTATTCATATTAAGCAGATATTGCAAAAGCACGAGCATAACAACCAATGAAGTTTCAGAATGGTTATCAGGAGACGTATAGTTTTAGATCGTTCTTTATCTCACGAGTTGAATTTTATAATCACCATCATAAAAAATGATTAAAGTAGTAGCCAAGATCATTTATAAAAAAAATTATCTCATAATCGGACACCGTTTGATCCTTTGATCAATTGTTTATTATTTAACGGCTGAAACTAACCTATACTAAATTGACCAAAATAACGATATCCGATTGAAGTAAAACTTTGATAGTACGCTACAAACATCATCGAGATCATCGTTGTAAATTTTTGAATCCATCAGAGGTCTCCATCTATCAGATCATCGCATCATCATTCGTGATCATCGAAATTAAATTTTTTTGATCGACGAAGCTAGGGCCATCGGATCGAGGTGAACTTTTGTGACGACATTCTAATGATAATTATTTAGATAATAAATGATAAAGATATATATTAAATTTTAAAATTATATAATATTTAAAAATATATATATATAACAGTGATTATAATTAATCGCTGCCATAAATCAGATTATAGCAGCGGTTCCTACTAACCGTTGCTATAGGTCCGACTTATAGCAGTAGTTACAATGAACCGCTACTATAGGTCGATCTATGGTGGCGATTTTTTATAATCACTGTTATAGGTCCGATGTACGACAGCGATTTTCATTAACCACTGCTATATATCGAACGTATAGCAGTAGCTACAAAAATCGTTGCTATAGATTCGAACTATAGCGGCGGTTAACAAAAATCACTGGCGTAGGTGCTATGGTAGCGGTTTTAAAAACCGCTACCATAGTAAGTACTGCCATAAGCTATTTTTGTAGTAGTATCTTTCTTGTACATAAACATCATCCATATCATGGATATCGAAATGATGATGATAACAAATCTGGTAGATTTTTTCTGAGAGAATATCCCATTCATCATCTCTCATCTTCTGTGATATTTGCTTAGACACATTTACGAGTTCCATTGATAATATCTTGACCTTCTCTTTGCAAAGCCTTTGATAACTCATCTATTATTCCCAAAATATCAAACATTAAATATAAAATAAAAGTAAAATCAAATGAGCATAATGATCTCATAAGAGAATGTGTTTCTTTTTGATGCATTGAATTATGAAAATCAAGAAAGATGAACTGAGAATATCAATCGCATCTGGAAACAACTCAATCAAGCCCAAAAGTGATTTATAATGGGATCCCCATCATATATTACCTGCTGTTTTAAGAGAAAGTTCTTGATTCAATCACATCTTAATTTTAATTTCATCATTGCTTATTATCTCTACAATTCTCATGGTATGCCTCTCGCAAAGTACATCTTTTCTTTTACAAAAAGCTCCAATTACATCAATTATACGAGAGACCAAGTCAAAAAAATCAAATAACATCAATATGCTTCTTTGCGGTAGCTATAATTGTTAATTGAAACTGATGAGCAAAACAATGCACATAATATGCTGATTCATTCTCTCAATATTAGAGATTTAAGACCATTGAATTCACCTTACATATTACTGGTTCCATCATAATCCTGTCCCCATATTCTAGATACACTCAATCCATGCTCCAAGAGTACAAAATTAATTGCTGCTTTTAAGGACGTAGCATAAGTATTAGCAACATGTACAATGCCAATAAAATATTTCTTTCCATTTTATCAACATAACGTATCACAACCGTCATTTGTTCTTTTTCAGATATATCACTAGATTCATCAACCAGTATCCCAAATAAATTATCTCCAAGATCCTCAATAATCAAATTAATTTTTTTTTTTCGCTTTGTAGTTGCATTTGCAAAGTCTTTTTGGATACTAGGGGCTACCATTTGTTGATTACCCGAGGCATTTTTCAATACAATAGCACCTATATCCATATTCAATTTGGTAGCAGGTTTCACAAGTTCAAAAAAATTTTCTCTATTATTTGAATCTTCTGATTTATTATCGCTATGAAAAAGCATTCCTTAATGTAACAAAAATCTTGCACATGCAGTTGAAACATACAATCTAAGCCAATATTCATTCTTAATTTGCTCTAATTGTTTATGGATAGCCACTTGGATAGATTGCTGTTCTTTCATTAAATCCTTATATTTTTTAATGGCTTGATTATGAGAATTATTATATGAACTAATATGAAGATCCAACCTATTTTTTTATTCTAATATAAAAATCCATCCAAAATAAAAATATCTATCCCATCTTTTTTTCCTTCAGGTTTAAATAAGTAGCAACATAAACAAAAAGTTGCATCTTTTTTAATACTATATTCCAACAAATTTGAATATTGATCAAACCAATTTAGATTAAATCTACGTAATTTTTCTCCAATTGATTTTTATGGAAAAGCATGATTTCGAGATTGATAAGGATCTTTTTGTAGGTATCTCCTTCTAACCTCATCTCGCTTATTGGGATGATAATCAAAAATTCTTTTTCTCTCTGCTGGTTCAGCAGAAAGATTTTCAAAATTAATTTAAATTTCACAAGAATATGTTTGAGGGTTAGGATTAGAATCACTTCCACTTGCTCTATCTTGATATTGAGATGGGCTTTGTGAGAATGAGGTTTTTTCTTTTAAAATATCTCTTCATAATTTAATTATTCAAATAAATATCGATTAGCTATTCAATTAAACATCAATTAACTATTCAACCAAATCATAAAATTAGATTTTTCATAGAAACTTTCATATAATTCTATTAAAATTCTAGCAAATAGATAAATAAATATTAGATAACATCAACATGATTGAGAGAGTATCTGATTGATATAAAATAGTAGAAGCGGGAGGGTTGAGACATGATTCATTATTAGGCGCATAGAATTTTTTTTAAAAAAAAAAAAGTCAGCGCCACATTCATCTATTCGTCATTCGCGTGAGAGAGAGAGAGAGAGAGAGAGAGAGAGAGAGAGGGAGAAGTTATTAATTAGACTTTTGGGTTTTTTTTTTAAAAAAAAGTTGGCTTTGGTTGGTGTAAACAAAAAAAAAAAAAAAAAAAAAAAAAAAAGGGTTGAAGAGGCTACTCGTTGGTTGCCCGGTGGGTTTCCAATTTTCAAACCTGTGATGTCCCGTATATAAAAATATATGCATATATAGTATCTTTTTAAAACCAAGGGTGTGCGGGTTTTCAATTTTCAAAACTGGGATGTCCCATATATAAAAATATATGCATATATATAGTATCTTTTTAAAATCAAGGGACGCCCTTGGATATACATAAATCTACCTGCAGGGAGTTTTACATTGAAGCCATTTTATAAGAATACTTGAATCTCCCTCCAGCCATATTTGGGTAGCATTGCAAGGGAAGAGAGCACGATACATTCCCAACCAAGCAGCAATAACAGAATAAGAAGAAGGCAATTATTTACTAGCAGCAAATAAAAGAGTCCCAAAGTGATCTCTGATAATACAGGCAGCAAATGTTTTATTTCTCATCTTGGCTCCGTCAAAATTAACCTTTAGGACTCCAAGGTGATGGGCTATCCAAGTAATGATATTTGAAACCAACGTTTGGCGGTGGAAAAAAGGATTAGC
Organism: Cocos nucifera; assembly: GCA_006176705.1. NCBI lineage: Eukaryota > Viridiplantae > Streptophyta > Magnoliopsida > Arecales > Arecaceae > Cocos > Cocos nucifera. The sequence continues at coordinate 47,925 of QRFJ01007534.1, forward strand.
CCAGTTCCTTGACCAAGTTCCAAAGGTACCAACCAGTTCTAATAGTAAGCTGGTCATTGTGATGCCTACATACCATTCTGATCATGTCCCTTGGGGAGAAGGATTGCTGTTAGAAGAGTCTTTGAATTCTTACAAACCAAATCATGGAGGCCATATAACCATAATCGGATCTTACCCCCTCCTCTACCTTGGCTTCGATCAAAAACGCAACTAAGCCCAGCAAAGAATCAGGTAAAAAACCTGTTTTCAGACAGTTATTCAAGGCGTCACCAATAATACCGTGCATGTAAGGATAATCAATTATAACATGTTGAACATTTTGCTCCATATGTATACATAAATCGAAATTTTCTCGTTGGGCTGAAATAATAATACCCCCGTCATGCAACAAAAATTTGCAAGGAAGCCTTCTCCAAGCTAGTTTCCACCAGAAGAATTGACCCACTTGAAGTGAGCACCATGTAGGGCAATACCTTCGTTTTCTTCCAACTTATACATTTCTTTTTGAGGCGCATCGAAAGCCCTGGTGGCATCCCGGTACAACCGATCGGACCAAACCCCTCGAGGTAAAAGGAATACAGGAAATCTGGTGCATCATCTCATTGCTAAAAGAAGAAGCCAGCTGATGCAAATCCCAGCACCCGTCAGGGGTGACGAAATCAGCCACTTTCATGGTATCCCAGTTTGCCTCTACATTAATATACGTTGGGCACCAACACAAAGGGGTGGTAGAGTTTCTCCAAGGCTCCGAGCAAGCATTCGAATTGCTCCCATCAGCTATAACCCACCGAATATGACACTGAACCATGGCACCATAGTAACTGATTTTTCTCCATATTGTAGAGGCCCTCCTTGGTTTATTATACCTGACCCATTGTCCCTGAAAATCGTACTTGGCACTCACCATCTGGGAACATGGCAAATGAGGGTTTAAAACTAATTTGCATAACATAGCCTGCTGCTTGGTTATTAGTGAGTGCAAGCCTAACCCATCATTTTCTTTTGATCGGTAAATAACCTCCCAGGATAGCAAATGGAGCACATGGTCGTCTGATTGATTCCCTCGTAAAATTGTCTGAAGCTCCTTTTCCATATTTTTCATCACCGGCTTGGGAATAATAATTGAAGACATGGCATAGACAGGAATGGAGGATAGAACCGAAACTATAAGAGTTGCTTTGCCATTACGACAAAACCTTCTATCACGATGGTAATGTCAACACCTCGGATTGAGATGTCCGATGCCTGGGTTGGCTTGGATCGGCACTAAAACATCAGCATTTCAAGATCGAAATATCTCATGCACTCTCTCCCGACCCGTAAAGCGGTCTGAAGTACTTTGTCGATTCCAATAATTTCATTCCGAGATAAACGGTGACGCAGCTGCGACCCAGCTATTTTTCACTAAGCCGAAAATGGTGGAGATAAATAGAAAATTTTAATTACGCCTGTGACGGCCTTCCTATCCTGAAAAACGGCCACGATCTCAGAACGAAATGATTAACGAAATGACATAACAACCACGAGATCTCCTTCTATAAATATCACAAATCCCGAGGATTCAGATAACGAAGAAATTTTCTCAGAGAACACGTTATTGCTTGATCATTTTTTGCTGACTTGAGCATCGAAGGATCCTTACCGAAGTCAAATCCTCCAATTCGAACTTTATTTTGCAAGTCTCTCCAGCATCTCCTGTGAGTAGTCGACCGCTCTACTTTCGAAGCGTACAGTTTTCAACAACAATTGATAGAGGAAGGGTCTGACTTCACATCCAAACATGTCATCCAAAAAGGCATTTTTGCACCTCACAGATGCTGTCGCCTCCCATCAGGTAGACCTCAAAGGCAATGACCTTGCCTAACCCTCAGCGGTAGAAGCTTCTCTACCTCCTCAACTGGTCTCCGTGATGATGGACCAATTTAACCTGCTCCTGTAGAAGATTAATACATTGACGACTACTCTTCAAGTAGTTCAGAATACTCTTGCACCCCCTTCCATGGTGCCACAGCCAAGTCAGGTTGTCCCAATCCCTGCACCTCCCTCGACGGTGCAGCTTGTTCGTCCCCTGGTGGTTCCGACTGTGCCTCCTACCACGGCACCACCTCAACTGCCGGCCTCCAACCTACAACCTCAGGCCGATCCTCTTTGGACACATCCTCAAAGTTTGAGAAGGAAGCAGACCCATCAGCGGTCTATTAGCCTGCAATCCAGGCATGGTTCAACTCCCGATCGTCATTCTCCCCAGCAATCTGAGGCGTACATGGTTCGGGACCAAATTCTGGAGAAGAGGCTTCAGGAGCTCGATAAAAGAATCGAGGCCATTAATAAGACCTCTTCCTCCAAGCCCTATAATGATTTTAGCGGCGAACCTTTCTTCAACAAATAGATATTGAATTAGCCACTCTTGCCGAACTTCAAGCTGTCTTAGTTCAAAATCTATGATGGAACCACTGACCCCATCGATCATGTAGAGACCTTCAAGACAGCACTGCTCTTTCAGGGAGCATCTGATGCTATTCTCTATCGAGCATTCCCCGCGACCCTCAAAGGGGTTGCCCGACAGTGGTTTTCAAGTCTAAAACTGACTTTCATCCACTCCTTTGAAGAGCTGAGCCGACCTCTGGCTGCATATTTTGTCAGCAGCTGAAAGCAGTAAAAGCGATCCGACTACCTCAACACCATCCTCCAAAGAGAAGGGGAGTCGATCCACAGCTATGTTAGCCACTTCAATGCGGCAACTCTGAAAGTCCACGATCTTGATCAGTCGATCACGATGACCGTTTTGATGAACAGATTATAAAAGAATGACTTAAAAAAGTTGTTAATAAAATCCTTCCTCAGAGACTATGAAGAAATGCTGAAAAAGATGACAAAATATTTCCGCCTAGAAGAATCTTTTAATGATGATGTCTCCACCCATTCCGCCCCAGCGGGACCCAATAAGAAGCGCTTTTCTAAAGCGTAGAAAGCTTATCGCCGGTACTCCCGATCTCCATCTCGAAAGCAGAGGATAGGAGGTCCTCCCAAGAATCACTGATCTTCGAGTCCCCAAAGGAGGGATAGGCAGCACTCTCCCCCAAGACATTATCATAACTACATGCCTCTAAATACCTTTCGGAAAGAGGTATTGATGCAAATCTACTCCAAGGTCCCCCAGCCTCCAAAGATACGGATGAAACCTGAGTGTCATGATCCTACGAGATACTGTTACTACCACTATGACCATGGCCACGATACCAAGGATTGCTGCCTTCTCCGAGATGTGATTGAAAGACTTATCCATGAGGAGAGGCTCAATCATTTTATTCGGAGAAGAACTTTTATGTGCCGACTTCCTCCAAGAGCTCGACAATAGCCTCATCAGCCTTAGCGCCCCTTACCAGCATCAACTCCAGAGGTGGATGAACCAATGGGGGCGGAAGAGCGACCCCTTCGAGGTTAAATCCATATGATCACTGGGGGGTCGTCGAAGTCAGCAGCACAAAAGAAACTGAGGCTTGGAGATCAACTCGAAGATCTAATAACTTTCATAGAGCAAGATACGGAAGGTGTACCGCAGCCACATAATGATGCTGTGATTGCAACATTGAACATAGTTGATTATAATGTACACCGTGTATTCATCGATAATGGAAGCTTAGTGGATATTCTGTACTTTTCTATTTTCTCTCGAATGAGATTTTTTTTTATCGGTTAAGTAAATTTAATACACCGATCCAAGGATTCTTCAAAAATTCAATAATTTTGAAAGAAATAATTAAGTTGCCCATCACAATCGGCACCTCGCCACAATGGATGACGTTCCATGTCGATTTTCTCGTAGTGAAGCTTTCATCAGCCTACAATGCAATCCTCGAACCACCCAATCTTTGGATGTTGAAAACCGTGGTCTCCAACTATCATTTGATGGTCAAATTTTTGACCCTCAATGGGGTGGAAAGAATTCGAGATGATCAAATGGTGGTGCGGCAGTGCTTCACTGCCAAGCTATAGGTGGAAGACCGGCCAAAAAGTCAGCCAAAGCTTTCGATAGGATTCGATGCCCGAGATGACTTGACCAAGGAGTATGCTCAACCATCTGAGAAACTCATAGAGATTCCTCTAAGGAAGGAGAACCCTCATCAAACTATAAAGATCGGCTCCTACCTTGACCCGATAACCAAAAGCCAACTAATCATTTTTTTGTAGACAAATGTAGACCCATTTGCCTAGTCAGTCGTAGACATGCCTGACATCAATCCGAAAGTCATGGCTCATTACTTGAAGGTGGACCCAACCTACCATCCAATAAAGTAAAAAAAGCGGAGCTTCACCCCGAAGCGCCAAAAGGCTATCACCGAGGAGCTTGACAAACTGCTTAAAGTCGGCTTCATTAGAGAGGCAATGTATCCTGACTGGCTAGCGAACGTCATGCTAGTTAAAAAGGCGAATGAAAAATGACATATGTATATTGATTTCACCGACCTGAATAAAGCCTGTCCAAAGGATAATTATTTGCTTTTTCGAATCGACTAATTGATCGATGCCACCTTCGGGCATAAGCTCCTCGACTTCATGGATGCTTTTTTCGGCTATAACTAGATCTAAATGGCACATGAAAATAAGAAGAAGACGGCCTTTATAACTGACAAATGATTGTTTTGTTACAAGGTGATGTCCTTTGGTCTGAAAAATATTGATGCCACTTATCAAAAGCTGGTCAATAAAATATTTAAGGATCAGATCGACAAAAATATGAAGGCATGCATGGATGACATGTTGGTTAAAAGATGCAAAACTCTAGGCCATGTTGCAGACCTTCGAAAGACCTTTAGCACTCTTCATCGATATCATATGAGATTGAATACTACAAAGTGTGCTTTCAGAGTCATAGCTGGCAAATTTCTTGGCTTCATGGTTTTTCGCAGAGACAATAAGGCTAATCCTAAGAAAATTAAAGCGATCCTGAAAATAACTCTACTAAAAATGGTCAAAGAGGTACAACGCTTAACTGATAAATTAGCCTCTCTTAACCATTTTATTTCTAGATCAGTCAAGAGGTACTTTTTTTTTTTGGATCCTCAGGTAGCCAAAGAACTTTCAATAGACTCCTAAATGCCAAGAAGCCTTTGAAGAGCTGAAGAAGTACATCAGTTCTCTATCTTTACTCACTAAGCCACAACCAAGAGAAGAGCTCCTCCTGTACTTGATTGTTTCTTTGGTGGCTATCAGTGCAGTCCTCGTTCGTAAAGAAGGATGGTTATAAAAGTTAATTTATTATACCAACAAAGTCCTCCATAATGCAGAGATCAGGTATCCTAAATTAGATAAGCTAATCTTCGCACTGGTCATCACCGCAAGAAAGCTCCGATCTTATTTTCAAGCCTACACTGTGGTATTACTCACTGACCAACCAGTCAAAATGGTACTTCACCGACAAGACACCTTGGGTCAGATCGTCAAATGGGCTTTGGAGCTCCTAGAGTTAGATATACACTATCAGCCGATGCTCTCCATCAAGGTCCAAATCTTGGCCAATTTTATTCTTGAATGTACTATCCCAGTATAGAAAAATCTAGAAAGGAACAGCAAGCAGAGGCCAGAGGATCCCTCAAGCTTGAAAGATAATGAAAGTTCGGGACTAGATCCAGAAGAATTATAGAGCTTACATGTTGACGGCTCATTTAACTCATCCGGATTAGGAGCTAGGCTCATCTTATCCAGGCCTGAAGGAGAGGTAGCAGCATATGCTTTATGCTTCAAATTCTCTATTACAAATAATGAGGCCGAATATGAGATCCTCATTGTCGGACTGAAGATCGCTAAGAAAGTTGGAACTTAACATCTAAGAGTCTTCAGCGACTCACAACTGGTAATTGGATAGGTCAAGGGTGAGTACGAAGCTAAAGAGAATAACATGAAAAGATACTTTCTCAAGGTAAAAAGCTTAACCTCTTCCTTCCCACACTTTGATGTATAACAGGTCCCAAGGTCTCAGAATATCAAAGTAGATGCCCTCTCAAAATTGGCGTCATTATTACCTACTAACCTAAAGAAGGTGACCTACTTCGAAGTGCTAAAGACTTCAAGTCTAGAAGAATCCGCTACCATTCAGCAGATCGATAAGGAGCCAAGTTGGATGGATCCTCTCTTGAAATATCTAAGATCAAATGAGCTCCCACTAGATCGAAAAGAGGCTCGAAAGATTAGAAACAATGCCACAAGATATGTACTTCTAGACAATGAATTATACATGCCATCCTTTTCTCTTCTATTTCTAAGATGTTTGCATCCATTAGAAACTGACTATGCCCTACGGAAAGTCCACGAGGGAATTTGTGGAAGCCACTTCGGGGGTAGATCCCTATCATACAAAATTCTTTGCCAAGGATATTATTGGTTGATAATGCAACAAGATGCATAAAACTTCATCAGAAAGTGCGATTGATGCTAACAAAATGACTGGATTTAGCATCAACCAGTATCACTCCTGACCCTGATTGAAGTGCCCTAGCCTTTCGCCCAACGGGGATTGGACATCCAAAGTCCATTTCCTCGTGCCTCGAGTTAACAAAATTTTTTTCTGATGGCCATTGATTACTTTACGAAGTGGATAGAAGTTGAGCCCTTAGCTTGCATCTCCGAAGCGAAGGTCAAAAACTTCATATGCAAGTCAATCATCTATCGATATGGACTTTCCAAAGTACTGATCTCAGACAATAGCAGATAATTCAATGGGTGCAAAACTCCATGAATTTTGTGAGGATCATGAAATAGAATAGCGCTTCACCTCGGTGGGTCATCCACAAGTGAATAGAGAGGTCGAGGTCACAAATAGAACTCTCCTACAAGACCTTAAGTCCCGACTTCACCGAACAGGAGGGTCACAGACAGATGAACTTCATCATGTCCTCTAGTCCTATCGAACTACTCAAAGGATCCCCATCGGTGAGGCACCCTTCAATCTGGCATTCAGAACTGAGGCAGTAATACCAGTGGAGTTTGGGCTTTCCTTCCTCAGAGTCGAGGAGTATGATGAAGATACCAAACCCATCTAGCTCAGGGCCAACCTCAACCTGATCGAGGAAAGCAAAAAGCGTGCAGTAATAAAAATGGCAACCTATCACCAAAGGATGGCAAAGTACTACAACGCATATGCAAAGTCAAGAAATTTTGAGTTGGCGATCTTGTCCTTGGGCGAGCTAAAATTTTGAAGCTTACGAAGCAAGGAAAGCTTACGCCAAATTGGAAAGATCCTTACCAAGTCGATGAGATGATCCACCTAGGAACCTATCGTCTGAAACAACTAAATGGAAATCCACTCCTAAGGCCTTGAAACTCAGCCAATCTCCGCATGTACCATCAATAATATAAATAAAATGAATGAACTATCGAGTTCTTTTTTCAAAATTATCAATCGTGATCAGTTGTATGGCAAAATCGACGTGACCTAGAACTCCTTTGAAATAAAGTTTCTTTGATCAGGACCTCAGCTCAGCGAACTCCTCGAATCGGAGTCGCTTTATAAAGTTTCTTTGTTAGGGACCATGACTAAGTGAACTCCTCAAATCGGAGTTATTCCATAAAGTTTCTTTGTTTGAGATCCTAACTCAGTGAACTCCTCGGATCGGAGTCGCTTAATAAAGTTTCCTTGATCGAGACCTCAATTCAATAAACTCCTTAGATTAGAGTTGCTTAATAAAGTTTCTTTGATCGGAATCTCAGTTCAACGAACTCCTCATATTGAATTCGCTTCAAAATAAAATTTCTTTATTCGAGACTCTAACTCGGTGAACTCTTCATATCAGAGTTGCTTAATAAAGTTTCTTTGATCGGGACCATAGTTCAATAAACTCCTCGAATCAGAGTCATTTCAAAATAAAATCTCTTTGTTTAGGATCATAGTTCAACAAATTTCTCAGATCGGAGTCGTTTCAAAACAAAATCCCTATGTTCGGGATCACCGTTCAACGAACTCTTCGAATCAAAGTCATTTCAAAATAAAATCTCTATGTTTGGGATCACAATTCAATGAACTCCTCAAATCAAAGTCGTTTTAAAACAAAGTCCTTTGGCTTAGGACTATGGCTCAGCGGGCTTTCTAGATCGGGACCGCATTAAGCCATAAGATCCTTCAAACTAAGGCAACGAAATCCTAAGAAATGGGACATCAGCTCAAAATAATTTCGAAAGAGTTCTAACTTATTATGATTCTTCATTAAAAAAGAATTCTTATACGAGCATTATTGCTATTACTTTTATAAGAAATAATAACAAAAATTCTGCATCAAAGTTATAACAGGTCATGCAAAATCAAGATCCTATTTATCATCTTCTCTTTATGAAAAATAAGAAAATGCAATCGGAAAGCTCGATGTAGTTGAAATCGCATTCATTGGGAACTTATTCTGCAGCACCAAGGCTTTGAGAGCCCATAAGAGGTGCCCAAGTTGAGGAGGACGGCAAGCTAAAGGTGATGGAGATCTCACCGAAGTTTCTCCTCCTATGAAGGTGGCACAACCTCAAGCACCATCGGAGAGCCACAAGTCGGAAGTGATAAGAAAAATTCCATTGAGTTTGAAGCAACATGCACTTGGAGTCCAACTCTGCCAAGCCTCGGACCGAGAAACCCTTGGATAATGAAAATGCATGATATATATCCTAGAAAAATGATTAAGTTGACACCGACACAATCGACCAAAGCATCCCACATTCATAGAAGCTTGGAAGGCAGGGGATACAACTCAAATCGTCGCCTCCAGGGGTGGCTCCTCCTCATCCTCCTCCTCGATGGGAGTGGCACACCACACAAGCGCTCAAAGAGCTATCACTGATCCTCTGTCCTTACCAGGCAAGAAAATGGTGACAAAGCTCTCTGAGCCGAGAAAGACACCGCCTTCATGAGGAGAAGCAAAATGATAAAGATCTCAAGACCAAGAATGCAGACACTCCACGATTGGAACATCTAACATGAGTCTTCTTGAAATAGTAAAGGACCAGGGAGGTCCTGCTACCACCCTGAGCAAGCAATCATGGCAATGGTAGAGGGAGACTGACTCCTCTTCATTAGGGAGTTCCACCATTCTGCCTCCATTTTGCAGAATGTTCGAAATCTTGCCGATGAAAAGCAAGCATGATGGGGTCTCCCCTTTATAAAAAAAATCCATCATAATGGCTCCATCAAATCATTCCATGTGTTAACCCGCAATTGATGCAGCCCGTCATAATGCAAATGTGCATCAAAGTCTTACGATTACGTCACTCCGAAGATTGTGCACATTCAATGTCGTGTAGAAAAATGAGCACACGATTAGCGAGAAGATTGATTCATATCCCTTCGGATTAGAACTAATTAATTCAAATATCTGGGCAGACCTCTTCAACTATCCAAGCAAATCTCTTCAACTCCTCAGATCGGAGTAACACAAACAAGAGAGATCTTAAAAAAAAAGAAGGGAGAAGTCTACAAAAGTGAAAAGCCTTTATTCATTAAAAGTTTTCTTTTATAAGGATTTCTTACAATCCAAAAAAACACATAAGTAAAGACGGGATCAAGGTACATTTTTTGGATCTAATCGTACCCCCATCACATCAGTATCGATAGTCTTTAAATCTTCATCTAAAAAATTCAAGTTCAATCCTGGATAATGTAAAGCTATCTTGCGTCGAATAGAGTGCCTTTCTTCATCATAGGCATCGATCGCAAATCTATCTTGCTCGTCTTCATATTCTTTTGACACTCGAAACTCCTCAACGGCCTTTACAGCGGCGACCTCAACCTGTGCTGTCATGTCATCCTGCAGTGAGGTCATCCTTTCTTCTGCATCTTTTAACGCAGCTCAAGCCCCCTCTTCAAATTTCTCAGCCTCGATAAGCCAAGTTTTTAGCACCTCTATCTTCGAGGTCTAAGCCTCATTTACATCTAGTAAATGGGAGTTCTCCTCGACAGACTTCACTAGCACCATTTTGGCATCTTGGGCTCTCTTCTTTACAGCTTCAGCCCTCACGGAAGCTTCTCCGATCCCTTTTGATGCCCTATCCTTGGCGACTTTAAGCATTTTGGTTTTAGTCCTATACCTCATTGCCTCGAAAGATAGCTTGGAAGTATTCTCCATGAACCCATTTAAGTAATGGGCAAGCTGACAAAATATTTACCAAAATTACTGATGGAAAAATCCCATAATCAAGAATTAACTCGAATCTGAGGAGACACATCTCCAACTCACCTGGAGGAAACAATCCATCGCTTTACGCCTCCTTATTTTTAAAGGCTCGGTCAATAACTTTGTGGCATCAACTGGATAGAAAATGTTGGAGAATGACTTGGATGCCGGCTTATAATCCTCTAGGATGGAGTTGTGAAGCCTCATTCTAGCCACCGTGGTCCTAGAAGGCCCCACGATCATGGTAGGCTACTTTTCGACTGTCGAAGCATTAGAGGTCTTCAAAACCTCAACCGACTTAGCTTTATCCGAAGCAACCATCAGAATCCCCATGACTTCAACTGGTTCCTCCTCAGGAAAAGGGTCGACATCGTTGAGGGCTGGCAGGCTCAAAATAATCTCGCTAAATAAGCATTCGATAGAGCTCCCCTGACCTTCCTCAAAAATCGAAAGGTCAAAGCCATGCAAGATTTGTGGAATCTCAAAGCCCTCAATAGTTGGGGGTTCAGGATCTCCCGACCTAGGAATCGGAGGAGCAAGGAGAAGTCTAACCTGAGCTCGAGTAGATTTTCCATCTACTGTCTCCATCCTCTTCTTTCAAAAGGTCTTCGAACTAAGTAATTGTGATAAATTCGGATCTGCTCCTGTAGCAAAATAAGTTTACCCATTGACATTAGGTTCAAGAGTCCAAAAAAGCGAGATTATAATAGTAAAGAGTAAATATGTACCTTCGAAATTAGTCGAGCTAATGTCCATATTAAATAAACTCTGCTCAGAAAGAAACTCTTTTAACTTTGGAACTTCAAAATCATGCAAAATCTTCAAGTCTTGTGCCAAACGCTGATCGAGTGGGGGTCCCTTAGCATAGCCTCCTGTGCTCTCTCCAATCCACGAAATTTCACTCTTCACCTAAAGAGCAGGACACAAATAAGAAGCACCCCTTCCAACCATGAACGACCGTGGGAGCACCTCGAATCAATGGAGGGATATTCTTCCTACTCCTAGGGATCACGCACCATCACTCGTAGGAGCCAGGATGTCTCTTTAAAGTGAAATAATAATAGAAGAGCACAATGCTCGGCTCAACCCTAGCCAAAATGCATGCCACGGTGAAGCCACGGATATGTTGTCATGAGTTCTACACCACCAAACAGAACGACATCTTCAAAAAATAAAAGAGGATAATAAAGAAGGGATGAACAAGAAACCTCAGCCCGGCTTGAAAATACTCTTCATACATGCTAATTCGATCTGGAGGAGGCTTGCAGACACACTCTTCAATCTTCAAAACCTCCAATCGAAACTCAAAAGAAATGTGAAATTGGCTGTAGATCAATACTAAATCCCTTTCCATCACCTCAGATCGAAAGGTCATAGGTGCAAATCCTATATCCTTAATCAGAGCCATCTCTCCGATAAAGAAAAAAAAAAGAAAGAAGATGGAAGAAGATAGCCTGAAGAAAAAGAAACCTACAATAAAAAATGGGAGGACATGACCTCTTGTCCTATCTGAAATTTATATATAAATGTTAAATTAAAAAGATTTTTAAATTCTCCATCCCCTTGGAGCATTAAATGCAAAAGAGCATAATTCGACACAACCAAGACACGTGGCAAGCATCCCCTAGATACAAACTCTACCATTGATATGGTGATTGAATCAGGCAGCTGTAATCATATTCTGTCCTGCTCCCAAAGGAACGTGTGGAGACATACGATAGTGTTCGCCATGCATTAAATAATTTTAATTCCACCACAAGCACCTCAAATACGACAAAGCATTCCTTGGCTCAGAGAAGCAAAAAAAATGATGAGAAGAAAAAAGACTGACTACTTCAATAAGAAATGAATTTTATTTATAATATTCTTTAATGCTCGAAATGACTTATAAGTAAATGAAGAGGAGATACAATTTCAAACAATCCCTTCAATGATCAGTCCAAGAATGGCTTTCCCCAGCATCGGCTCTCTTGCCCGCGAAATGGATTCATCTCTATTCGTTATCACAAGCATGTCAGATGATTTCGCAAATCTATCAAGACAATATGGATTACTGTTCTCAAATTATTGTTAGGAGAATCCATCTGCAAGAACTCGATGTGGACTGAATCGCCTAGTGGAAGATGAGCCTAGGCCATCTTCTCACATCTCTCGAAATCAGCAGAAAATCCTAGTCTGCAAGCTTTGGTCACGATGTTGGCCTCATTTTGGTGAAGTTGGTCAAATCGTTCATTAGCTTTTCGCAGCTTGATCTTGGTGAAGGCTCATGGATTACAAGTGTGCTGTGAGCCACAGAACCATCGATCTTCTAGATACCCTCTCTATAGAACGTCCTTCGTCTGGAGTCCTAGGTCTTTTTTTTGACCTCCTAATTGAATCTCTTAGGGAATGAGCCTCAGATGTTGAACCTCTTCTCCCTTCAAGCATCCATCTCCAACAATCGATATCATTATAGGCTCGAGGATAGTCTTATTCAACCTCAGATCTCCACCTCTCTAAGACTTCAATCCTCCTACGGGCCTATTCTAGCTCGACATCTCGTCGATCGATCATTTTTCGAGCCTCGAAAAGTGCCTTCTTGGAGCAGTCAATTTTCTTAACTAAATTAGCATTAGCAGCCTTCTCCTATTTCAAATAATATTTCAACTGGCCTATCTCCTTCTTCGCTTCAACTAGCTCTAAAGCTGAAGCACCGGGGACGACACCAACAAAACTGACGAAGTAGTGCCCTAGCAAAGATAAAGATCTTAGGACACCCTCCATTTGGCATTAAGCTCCCTCTCTTTTTAGAGCACGTCTTTCATCAAGAAAAAGATGGCTCCATAAAAATTCTGCAACAATCTTCAAAGTTTCGATGATAATCAGAGTAGAAAGCGATATTCGAGGAATCTCCACTTAGACTTCAGTTGGAGGATAACTTTCGATGGGAATAGCCCTTGTAGTCTCGGCAAACCCCACCAATATCTCAGGACCAGACATTCCTATGGTTCTCTCCATCCTTATGGTAGGAACATTCACAGGAACTTCAATAGGAGAGGCTAAAAGAGTCATTTCTACTATGGAGTCCGCTCTTGAATTCGTCGGCATATTTGTGACTTTCATTGATGGATCTACCAGCTTAATCCTAGATTCCAGCACACCCACCAATGAATCATCTATGTGGAAAACATCCTTCTCCCCTTGGTCCATCACACCAAAAGAAGGTACGACTGGGAGAGTGGTATTTGAATCTCTAGTAACTATCTCTTCAGAGATCTTAGGACAAGGAGTCCTAGCCTGTCTTCTTCGAATCGATAACCTTTGCAGCTTCTTTGCTCGTTTGGGATCCATTTGGTCTCTAAGATATGAAAAAAAGAACTTCAAGCAAAGAAGATAATAAATATCACAATCATCGCCTTTTTGCCCTTTGGATGCACTTAAAAAGAGGAAGAAGATGAAAGGATACTCCTTCTTTGAATTATCCCCTCATAAGGATGAACGGTTTGATAGACTCCTCGATCATAATTATCCGTGCACCATAAAATGACATCACCGACTATTAATGATAAAAACGTCGTTAGAAATGAAGAGGCATGTGGCTCAATCCAATGAGTCCTAAAGAAGTAGTTCTTTCACTTGATCCTAAGACTTAGCACTAGAGAGTAGTGTTATGGTGGTAATGTGAACACCTCGAATCGAGCTGTTCAATGCTTGGGTTGCCTCGGATTGGCACCAGGACATCAGCATTTCGAGATCAAAATACCTCATATACTCTCTTCCGACCCATAAAATGATCTGAAGTACTTTGTTGATCCTAATAATTCTATTCCGAGATAAACGGTGACATAGCTGTGATCCAACTATGATCCAGCTATTTTTCACTAAGTCAAAAATGATGGAGGTAAATAGAAAATATCAATTATGCCTGCGATAGCCTTCATATCCTAAAAAATAGTCACGATCTCAGAACGACGTGATTAACGAAATGGCATAACAACCATGAGATTTCGTTCTATAAATATCATAAACCCCGAGGATCTAGGTAAGTAGAAAATTTTCTCAGAGAACATGTTGTTGCTTGATCGTTCTCTACTGACTTAAGCATCAAAGGATCTTTGCTAGAGTCAAATTCTTTGGCCCAAACTTTATTTTGCAGGTCTCTCCAGCACCTTCTCTGAGTAGCCGACTGCTCCACTTTCGAAGCATACAGTTTTCAACAACAATACCTTCCATTTTCAACTGGCCAGTTTACTTCCCATCCTATCCATAAAAAAGTTAAAATCATTCTTCTTTAAAGGCATACCTTATATAGGCACCCCAAGATAATTCCAAGTCCCATATGAAATAGATGTTGACTTTGAGCCTTGATGGTTGATATTGTAGCTAGACTGAAAATGATATAGGATTTTGCTACGTTGATCACCTATCTAAATATAGCACAATAGGCTTCAATTAGAGCTTTTAAGAAGACTGCATTTCTGATGGTAGGTTTAGCAACAAGCAAACAGTCATCAGTAAATAATAGATGAGAGTGGATGGATCATTTGGAGAAGGTTGATAAACTTTTAACATTTGACTTGCTACTACATCATGAAGAATGCATGATAACATTTGTGTATAGAGTATGAAAAGATATGGTGACAAAGAGCAACTCTGTCGTAGACCACACCTTGCTATAAACCAATTTGTAGGTGCACCATTGATTAGCAAAGCTAGGTGAGGATCCACCACATAGGCCCTAATCCATCAAATAAAGGTATCATTAAAATTTAATAAATGAATCACTTAAAGCAGAGAATGCCATTGAATTTTATTAAATGCCTTCTCCAGGTCTATTTTGATTGACATCAAACTTTTTTGTTCTTGAAGCATTAAGCAGAAAATACTATAAGTTCTTCGGCCATGAGGATGTTATGAGCGATACTCCTCCCTTGAATGAAAGCTCCCTAAGTAGGAGAGATAAAGGATGGCAAGATAGATTGAATTTTATGAGCAATAATTTTTGCAATGATCTTATAAATTATGTTATATAAGCTTATGGGTCAGTAGTCACTAGGTCTTGAGGGGTTAGGAATCTTTGGAATAAGGATAATATATGTTTGATTCTAGCAATATGGCATATGAGCAGTGGAGAAAAAAATGCTTTATAGCTCTTACAACATCATATTTTACAATGGCCAAGAACTCTCTAAAGAAGAGAGATTGGTAACCATCAAGTCCTGGAGCCTTCTCAGGATGAAGACTCATGATTGCCTTCTCAATTTCTTCTTTAATTACCCCTTCAACTAGTTTTTCATTTTGAACCTCACTCACCTTGTTTTGTATGTAAAGCTCCCAATTTTCACAAGGTTGGACCAGTTGACTATTGAAATTGGATGGTTTCATGCATGTAGTTTAACAACTTTTTAGATTTTAAATTGCAGCAAAAATAAAATATAGATTAAAACTATTTGAATCTAAGCATGTATAAGATCTAATCTTTTAAACCACCTAATCAGAATCTATCATATGAATATGAAATATTTAGTCTAAAATTTTGATTAAGAATACATAAAGGAGAAGAGATCTGATCTCCATACCTTATCATGGGTCGATGATTATAGCGGCTAATGATCATAGATGTTTTTTGAATTTCTTGAAGCCGCATTAGCATCCAGCCTCTACAGATATCCATACAAAGTTCTTGAATCTGATCAGAGGATCATGACTTCATCAGATTGTTAATTTCCTTGCAGAAGTCACCTCCTGATGATTGAAGAAGATCTTTTTCTTTTCTCTCAAACCCTCTCAGAGAAGGAGGAAGAAGAGGAAGAAGAATTAGAAGGAGATGCTCTCCCTATTTTTCTTCTAAAACCCATGCCACAAAAGCATCAATGCCCATCATGAGATGTGCATGAAGCCTCTCATAATCCCATGCCCCATAATGATCTCACGCCAAGAAGATTAGCGTGTAACTATCCCAAGCTCTCTCTCTCCCCCTTTTAATTAGAATCCAAGGAAGGATAAGATCAATCATTATCTCATAAGGATTTAGATCAAATTCAAACTCATTTTGAATTTGATCTCATCCTAATCTAAATAAGGAGGGCATCTAGGCATGAAAGAAAGGATGCATGAGGACGTGAGGACGTGAGTTTTCTCATGCAAAACACAATGGGGGCATGGGACTTGGCATGGAGGAGTTTTAAGTGCAAGGGAGAGAGAGTCCCAGTCAAATTGGGACTTTTCTTGGTGCTTTAAACAAACCCTAATCTAGTTAAGAATTAGTTGCACCTAAAAAAAAAAATCCTAGTCTAATTAGGAATCCAATTAGATTATAATTCAATTAGAAATTATGTGCACTCAAATCCTAATCAAATAAGAAATTGATCTTCTTGTAAATAATCCAATTAGGCTTGATCTAATCAAATCAAAACTAAATCAAATTTAATTTAATTCAATTAGACTTGATTCTAGTCCCATTGCTTAATCAAATTGAGCCGATTAGCAATTCAATTAGTAATTAATCATTCTACAACTCACTAATACTTAGTAGGTTTGATAATTATAACAAGTGCATTGGATTAATCATCAATTATATTGATAATTAGATCCCTCTGTGATTCATAATTATAGTTTAACCATCTGATCGAATAAAGATCTTTTTTATATGTAATCCTATAGGTTCTATTATATCTGATAGTGAGATATACTATGATTCCTATCATAATATCATCAAAACTTCTTTTAATAGATTGAAATAATTTCAACTCTATCCATAAAGGATTATCGATCATCAAGATGATTTTTGATGAGTCTTACAATCCACCAGTGATACCTAGCAGTATATAAAGGCAATCCAGCAGAATGAAATAATTGAACCTTTTAGTGCAGTTATCGTGTGATTCAATCTTTCTATCATGAGTCCTGACTAGATGGATGTCATGGAGAACTTATCAAATCCCAACATCAGTCTTATGCAAGATTGATTTGACTCGAGTTCATTTATGAATTTTCGTGAATACTCTTTTTCAGTATTCACACTTGCTTCGGTCGAAGACTTTCTGAACTCAGTCTTGCGAATCGTATAAAACTTCTTCTTTTTTATCAAAATCGATAGATTTCATCTAGGTACATCCTACTTCTAACAATGAATCTGAACATACTATAGCTAACATATATCGTAAGAATCCAAAATGGCTAGGAGACCATATATATATGTAGTCAAATTATAGTAGCCTTACTGCGAATAGCCAAAGCACCATAGATCAAAGGATCATTTACATCATTGCAGCATTTGAGTAAGCCACTGATGAGTGAGTAGACATCCAAATAGCTTCTCGTGTTGGTCACATTCATTGCAAGTTATTTTCTAACAACTATCTATACTCTCACTCTAGTATCTCCACATCACAAACTCGAAACTCATCTGTTCGAAAGAAAAGTGATCCATACACTAAATTAATTGGATCGATCATCGTCCTTCATGATGATCCCTCGATCAAAAGCTTTTAGAAATTAACCATCAATGATATATGTCTCAAATTATCAATACTTGAAAATATATATCATCATCTGTTAATTTTTTGGATGAATCATGAACATATAAAAAACATGATTGGAGTAAAAATTATCTTTTTTATTAATAAATAAAATTTATAAGTATAAAATTATGTCTTGTAATTACAATATATGTCAGCCAATAATTGACTTCTAGGGCATAGATCTAACATTGACTCCATCTCATTTTGAAATGTTCCCCCGATATTTTCTTAATGACTTTCTGTTCTTCAACTTTAACTTCTTGTTCATTGTACATCATACTGATTTTATTTCTTCTCCTTCTTAACACTCTTTATTTATGATAAAATTTAGTGTTAAGATCACTCTCCTTCATCCACAAAATTCTAGATTTTTGGCACCATAATATGTCTTGCATTTGGAGATTCCTATAATAATCATTGATCAATTGTAGCAACTTAACATGCTCCTCCTTGGTCAAGCCCCCATCTTCCATTTCCTTCATTTGAAGCAACATAATAGAATTTTGGAGCTCCTCCCTTTTACTAAATAAATTCTCGACCATTCTTTTAACCCACTTTTGTAAGGCCAACTTTGCTTTAGTCAACATCATAGACAGCTTAACCTTAGAAGAATATTGTCTCTCTAAATTCCAAGCATTTGTAACAACTTCATGAACCCCCCGGACACATCACCCAAAATTTTTTAAACCTGAATGAAGCTCGCCCTCTACAACATCTATTTTGCAAAGAGATGAGTATTGGATAGTTATCTAAAGCATATCTCATCAGGTGCCTAACCTTGGTTTTCAGATACAAATCAACCCATTCTTCTGTAGTAAAAGCTTTGTCTAGCCATTCCCACAATCTTCTTAATCCAAATTTGTTATTACATTAAGTAAAATTAGGTCCTTCAAACCCCATATCAATGAAATCATTTGTGCGGATACATGTTCTGAGCTCCCGAATATCTCTATCTAGCTTAAAAGATGTCCCCCATTTTTTATCCTCTCCATCGTGAACACAATTGAAATCCCCTACTGACAAGAAAGATAATGGTAACTGTTGTACTAGATTGATGGAATCCAAAGTTTTTCTTCTCTCTATCCCACTTGTACTTGCATTTGTAACTACTAATATCCATGACATACTAGCTTGAGACTTTCATACATTGAAAGAACAAATGATCCAAGCTTTCTAGATGGAAACTACTTCGGGGACAAGTTGGAGACATAGATGGAATTGGGCCAACCAAGAGCACTGTGGTGTGAAGTTTTCTAAGAACCAAACTCCATATAAAGTTTTGAACTATGTCTCCAACTTGTCAAATTATAAGTTTTCCAACTTGTTTGACCTAGTCAAATTATAAAGTTTTCTAAGAACCAAACTCTATATAGAGTTTTCTAAGCTAATATTGCAGGTATTTGCTTGTTTGACCTCGAAGTACGTCGAAGTAATGTAACCTTAGAGCTGCTCGAAGAAATGCACCTCGGATCATGATGAGTTGAATGTAGGTTGGGAAATAATAGATGCCCAATCATGTCAAAGCCACAATCTCGATGATCATTATGCCAATTAGTCATGATTGTATGATCAAAGCAGTTATAACTATAGAGAAATATGAATATCCATTATCGTGGTATTATTATATAGTAGAAGCCGTTGTTGAATGATTAACCTATATTTCACCTATCTCAATAATGATCACCGACCTTCCTCTTTAAATAGGAGGAACTGACAAATCCTCAGTTAATTCTTTTCCACCATATTCCTTCGCTGAAATTCTATTTTTCTTTCTCTTTTTCTTCCATTGTTTTTTAAAATTCAACTAATTTGAGTGTTGAAGAGTCTTCTGATGAAAAATTTTTGATAAGTGGACTTGATTTTCAGATCAACTCTATTTCGAAGGAGTCAGGATGATCACATCTCCGAGTGTCACTACTTGACCATCCTTCTACATTTTAATTCAAAAGGCGTCCAACCTCATAGCACCTTGGACTTCCACCAACCTCAGCCAATCTCAAATTCTAGTGGCAACACAACCCAATTTAGAAGTGGTGAATTAGGGTGAATCTAGTTATCATGCCCATTTAAAATGCAACCTAACATGTGCTGGAAAAATTAAATCACATTTGTGGCCCCAAGCTGCCTAAAGCCAGGTTTAATTAAATATAAAATCTTGTCCATATTCTTGGCAGCTCTGCTAGGGATCCATGAGATCCATGCCATTTGCAGTCCCGGGATGAATGCTAGAGTTCCACCTAACCCCTTTGGATGTGCCAGTTCCCCTACCAACCAAAGGTTTCAGCAAAAGAGAAGTATGCTGCTTTCATCAAAAAAAAAAAAAAATCAAAAAAAAAAAGTTAAAAAAAAGAAGAAGAAAGAGGAGTATACTGCTTGACACTCTCTTTACCTACCAACTTGCCTCATTTTGGGATCAACTCAAGTTTGATGTTGCTAACTGAAGAAAAGGAAACCACAAAGAGAAAGGTTGGTAGTAGTTGCATTTTGTTAGAACTGGAGACGTTAATTTTGTGAGGCACCTCAAGGCTAATCAGATAATGCCGCATTTAATCCTATTCGGTGATGTGACCGGGGCCTTGCATCAATGTTTATTCGGACACCCCTTTTTTATAATAATGTAATAACATCAAAAATCACGTGCTTCGCCATATTCCGCCTAACCCTCTCTGCTCACCCTTTATTCGTCACCTAAGACACGCTGTGATTGAGTTTGGCTTTACCATCGGCACCCACCAACCCATGCCGTCGCAAACAAGCGGAGCTTAGTTTGAGTCCAGCCATTTCCCGTTTAGGCTTCGACTCAGCCACGTTAATATAACCATTGAGTCAAGCTAGTTGTTAAATATGGCTTGTAAGCCATATATATATATATTATGACTGGGAGTAGAAATGCAATTATGTATGACAAACAACCACAATTGCACTTCCACGGTCACAAGCAATTCAAATGCCCCATTACAAACAATCATGGTTGCAAAAACCCAATGTTCGAAAACCAAAAAAAATTGAATCAAAATACAAAGTTAAATAAGAATGCATAATCTTTCCCTCCATTGTCATATTTAATTAGTCTACACTGAAAAGCATTGTTTTTGTTATGAAAAATTCAATGAGACCTTTCGTTACTTAGAAGGCTATCATATATTCTACCATGATCTTTATTTTTGTTATGAAGATTCAATTGAGACCTTTCATTACTTGGAAGGCTATCGTACATTCTACCATGATCTTTTTGTGATGTCGTATATTTTATTATATCCTACCTTGATTTTCGTACACCTAGTAACGCAGACGTCATAATAAATCATCATATAATATTGAATGGACGAATAAAGATGGCTTTATCTAGTCATCCAAGTCAAACGAACACGAGGCAGTCATTTCCTACCCTCCTCCAACGGCTAGGATCAAATCTTTCGTAAATCCAACGGCTTCGACTCCACTCTTCCTCATCCTCCAACGTACCGCCCTGAAGAACCCCATCCAGTTGCTTCGCCTTACGCCCACCCCAATAAAACCTCAAACCTCTCAATTCCCACCTCACCCACCCAAAAACGAAGGGGAGACTAGGGGAGGCGGAGAAAACTAGTGAGAGAAACAGGGCGAGCCATGGCCGCTTCCTCCTCCGTCACCGCTGCGCAGGCCCTCGTCGGCCGGGCCATCTCCGGCCACTCCTCCCCCTCCCCTTCCCACCCCGACCGCCTCGCCTTCGGAATCAGCTCCATTGCCGGCAACGCCCTCAAGTCCCCCGCCGCCCCCCGCCTCCAGAACCGGCGCCCGCAGGCCGCCTCCAGGCCTCGCCGATACGCCGTCACGAGGGCGGCGGCGGTGGAGACGCTGGAGGAGAAGCCCGCCACGGAGGCCCTGGTGGAGAAGTCGATCAACACAATCCGGTTCCTGGCCATCGACGCCGTCGAGAAGGCCAACTCCGGCCACCCGGGACTTCCTATGGGGTGTGCGCCAATGGGCCACATCCTCTACGACGAGGTCATGCGCTACAATCCCAAGAACCCCTTCTGGTTCAACCGCGACCGCTTCGTGCTCTCCGCCGGACACGGGTGTATGCTCCAGTACGCCCTGCTTCACCTTGCTGGTTACGATAGCGTCAAGGTAAGCCTCCTGATCTCTTCATCTCTTCTTGATTTCTAGATTTGATAAGTAGAAGGGCAAAAAAAGACGGCAACCTGATGCTACTATGAGGCTTGTTTCTAGATTTGATGATAGAATAGCAGGAAAGATGGCAAGTTGATGCTAGTCTCAGGCTTCTTTTCAGATTTGGTGAGAATAGGAGCCAAAAAGACGGCAACTTGATGCTAGTCTGAGGCTTATTCCTCTATTCGATGAGTCGAATAGCAGGAAAGACGGCGATTTGATGTTTTTCTGAAGCTTATTTCTAGATTAGATGGGTTGAATTGCAGGAAAGATAGTTTTGGTCTTGTTCATTGTTTTTAAGGGTTCGGATCTATTGTTGGATTGAAGAATTAGGATTTGATAATTAATTTTTCACTCATGTTTTTGATGCTTGATTGGTAAAACGACGCATATCTCCCATGGGTATGTCCAAAAGTTGATTTTGATTCTTTAATTCGTAGCTTTTGCGTTATTGAAAAGCTTCTCTCTTTATGCATATCTGTCCTCGTTCTTCGTTAGGACAAAAAAAAGTTCTGGGGTAGTTTATTTTTATTCTGACGGAGGAAGGAATAGAATGAGGAAGGAGCCAAAGCAATATGCTTTTGGTGACCCCTTTATGTCGGTTTGTAATTTTGCTATGTGATATTTAATCATCAGAGTTCAGATGTATTGCTGAACTCAGAGTGGATAGTTTCATTACTTCAGTTCATATAAGTACCTTCATATTGACCAAGGATTTTGTTCCGTAACTTGGTTTCAGCAGCTCTATGCATTGATCTGGATTCATGGATATAGTGTTACTTGCGCTTTAGTCTTTAAATGACGTTTTTGATGCTCCAATTTGATATCCAAGGAGAAATAGTTGGGACCTATGGTTTGAGTTCACTGATCTGGTGTTTGCTTTATCTCTAATCTTATGATGAGGCTTTTGATGGTTCCAATCTGATCTTTTAGATGGAGGATTTGAAGGCTTTCCGGCAGTGGGGAAGCAAAACTCCTGGTCATCCCGAGAATTTCGAAACTCTGGGAATTGAAGTCACTACTGGTTTGCATCCTTAACTGGTCCTGACATGAGCAATTTTATATTAGAGAATATAATGATGGCAGCCACCTCCTCTTTTCGTTTTATGTTAAAATGTTTCATTTCCTCTGGCGGCTGGTGGAATTGTGTAGGTCCTCTTGGTCAGGGTGTTGGAAATGCTGTTGGATTGGCACTTGCTGAGAAGCACCTAGCTGCCCGCTTCAATAAGCCTGACATGGAGATTGTTGATCATTACACGTAATGCCTCATTCATTTTTCTCCTGTATTCCATATTGCTTATCTATGCATCTATGTATGAAGACTTTATTCATATGGCTAGTTTGATATACCGATGGCCTTAGGTATTGTATACTTGGGGATGGTTGCCAAATGGAGGGCATTTCTAATGAAGTTTGTTCTCTTGCTGGGCACTGGGGCTTGGGAAAGCTGATTGCTTTTTACGACGACAACCACATTTCCATTGATGGAGACACAGAGATTGCATTTACGGAAGATGTAAATGCCCGTTTTGAGGCCCTTGGCTGGCACACTATATGGGTGAAGAATGGTAACACAGGCTATGATGAAATCCGTGCTGCAATAAAGGAAGCAAAGGCTGTCAAAGATAAACCCACACTGATCAAGGTCTGTTAAAATCATGTAGTTATTCAAAAATAAAGGATTTGGTACTTTGTAGTTGGTTAAAATCTTGTCGAATTACTGTTTTCTTCAGGTGACCACCACCATTGGTTATGGGTCTCCAAACAAGGCAAGCACATATAGCGTACATGGAAGTGCATTGGGTGCTAAGGAAGTTGAAGCAACCAGGCAGAACCTTGGTTGGCCTTATGAGCCTTTTTTCGTACCTGAAGATGTGAAGAGGTCTGCAAACTTTGTTAATATCTCTTTTATTTGTCAGATAAATCTGAATCTTCTGCCGGTAATGGATATATTGGATCTTTCTATTTCAGTCATTGGAGCCGCCATGTCCTGGAAGGTCCTGCTCTTGAAGCTGAATGGAATGCCAAGTTTGCACAGTATGAGAAGAAATATAAAGAGGATGCTGCAGAGCTGAAGCAGATCATAACAGGAGAACTGCCTGCTGGATGGGAGAAGGCTCTTCCGGTGAATGTTCTATTTACTTTCACTGTCCATTCTTGATATTTAAAATGGAAGTGGCATCATATATTGACTTTTACGATTGGCACTTGTTACACTTTTTTTGCAGACATACACACCTGAAAGTCCTGCAGATGCCACTAGAAATCTTTCTCAGCAATGCCTCAATGCTCTTGCTAAAGTACTCCCTGGGTTCCTAGGAGGTAGTGCCGATCTTGCATCCTCGAACATGACACTGCTGAAGATGTTTGGTGACTTCCAAAAGGACACACCTGAGGAGCGGAATGTCCGTTTCGGTGTTAGGGAACATGGAATGGGTGCCATAAGCAATGGCATTGCCCTGCACAGCCCAGGTCTTATCCCTTACTGCGCTACTTTCTTTGTCTTCACGGACTACATGAGAGCTGCCATAAGGATCTCAGCCTTGTCTGAGGCAGGAGTCATCTATGTGATGACACATGATTCTATTGGTCTTGGAGAAGATGGTCCCACCCATCAGCCCATTGAGCATCTGATTAGCTTCCGAGCAATGCCCAACATTTTGATGCTCCGTCCAGCAGATGGGAATGAGACTGCTGGGGCATACAAGGTTGCAATTCTCAACAGCAAGCGGCCATCAATCCTTGCTCTATCCCGTCAGAAGCTTCCTCAGCTTGCAGGAACATCAGCTGAAGGAGTTGCGAAGGGAGGATATATTATTTCAGACAACTCATCTGGTAACAAGCCAGATCTCATTATTATGAGCACTGGCTCAGAATTGGAGATTGCTGCCAAGGCTGCAGATGAGCTGAGGAAGGAGGGAAAAGCAGTCCGAGTTGTGTCACTTGTCTCCTGGGAGTTGTTTGATGAGCAATCTGATGAATACAAGGAGAGTATCCTCCCTGCTTCTGTAACTGCTAGAATCAGCATTGAAGCAGGAGCCACTCTTGGGTGGGAGAAGTTTGTAGGTCCCTATGGCAGGTCTATAGGGATTGACCGGTTTGGGGCAAGTGCTCCTGGTGGGCGGATTTACAAGGAATTTGGTATAACAGCAGAGAAAGTTATTGAAGCAGCCAAGTCTCTATAAGATCAGCTTGTCTAGGGTCCTTCCTCTCTCATGGTTACAAGGAGAACCTAGATTCCAGGGCCTCGCTTCAGGGAGTTAGAGTACACTGGTGTGGAAGAAGCCAGCTTTGACAGATTTGAGTCTGGCATTCGGCCTGTAATAAAGCCCTTCATATTTTCTTGAACTTTTCCCATTTTATAATTGATGAAGTTGAGTCCTCTTCTTGTTCTGATTTAATCAAACAATTGCATCTGATGGTTGCATCTGTACTCTGTTAATCTATTAAATTTTGAATGCTTTCGTAGGAAAATCTTTAATATGTAATTCTGAACCGTTAACTTTTTAGACCTGCACTATCTCATCTCTCTGGTCATAAAGCAGTCATTTTTTCTCACAGAATCTAAGTTGATGTTGGTGTTTTCAAGTTAGTTTTTCTTCCTTCCCTATGTGTGTGGTGTTGTGGCATCCTCGTTGAAAGAAAACTTTTGCGGCAGAATTTATTTTTGTCTTCCAAATCAAGCTCTCCTTTGCCTTTGTTTACTCCCATTGTACCGTTTATCATTCTAAATGTTCTTGCCAAATGTGCTTTTATGTTGTTGCAACCTTTAATGGGAACCTGAAAGCATGGCTGTGGATGGGTGGGATGGGCTGATTTTTGCGATGGATAAAGTTGCAATGCAAGCCAATGCAAAGAGGCTACAATCGATCTGCATCCGCAACTTGGCTTTCCTTGGGGGCTGGCGTGAATACCTTTTCTGATGACAACATCTATGGTTGGAAATTGGTGGACTAGATCTTCTCTATCTATATTGTCAGCTTCTAGAGGAGTTCAGTTTCTCAGGAGTTGCTGTCATCATCTACTCTCTTCTTCTCATCCTTGTGTTTTTCTTGTGTGGTGACAATAGCTTTTAGAGTACCATCTTAGAAATGGTCAGGGATATGTCTTTTATGTGAGAGAAGGATTCTCTTTCCTTAGTGTGAATTCATTATTGGATTGCACAATGATCACTTCAAGAACTGTGCAGATGGATGAATGGAGGAGTTTGGAGTGCTTAAGATCTATACAGAGTGCAATCTAATGGTTGATATAGTGAAAGAAGATGCATCATTCTTTTGCGTGAAAGGTAGAACCCGAACCCCTCATAAATATGCTATGGAGCTGCTGCTGTTGCTGTCATTCATGACTGTAGTTTACTGGATTGAGTTCACTTTTTATTGCACTATATTACTGATATCTTGTTGCCTTTGATAAAATTCTATTTTTTGTACTTTTTTCCGAGAGAAGATAAGTTCATTTCTTTGGATTGGGATGGTATATCGTGCAATATCAAAAGCATTATATTTTTCGGTTCGTAGCATCGGTTGGAGTCTAATTTCCTGCTTTATACGATAGACAGTGAGAATAAAATGGTCAAAAAGTCCTGCTTTAGGTGATAGACCAGAAGATAAGATGCTCTCTTTTTCTGAGAAGCGAAGATAAGATGCTCTCGACAATGCATCTTGTTAGTTTTGCTTGACATGACCATGATGACCCACCGAACTTTCCCCAATTAAATGTTGCAATATTTCTTGCAACATTAGTTAAGAAGATACAATTGGCTGAATAAATTGGGCTACGGTACTCTAGATTGGCCTGGAATGTGTTACAGTTCTTATCAATTGGCTGGTTTGCTCGATATCAACTCTGAGAATGTCGACGATGAACTATGTGGAAATTAGTTAACAAGAAAACATGGAAACCTAGCCTGATATTATCACAAGTTGCTGAATGGACTTGGCTACTAGTGATGAGGGAGGATTTGGAAAAATTCTACCATAAAATATAAGCCTTTTGACTTGATAGAAGAGTGGTAAACTACCTTGGTCAGTCTATAGCATGGATTTGTTTAAGCATTGAAAAAGGAAATAGGTGAAATGGAATATGAGAAAAAAATCTTTTTATGAAGTAGTAGTGGCACTAATCTTAGATGGTTTGTCCAGCGGCTATTGGCTTTCCGAAAAGCCAAATTGATTAGATGAGCTCAAATTGCATAAAAAAGTTTTCTCCTACTCGCGATCATTGCTTCTTGATCCCATGGTTGATATGCATATATGGTTTCGTACTCGCCACATGCATAAATTTGCATTAATGTGTATTCCAAATTGCTAGAACTAGCTAAGTGATATGCCCATGGTTGATGCCACACTCACAAAGCACAAATTTTAAGGGCTTGGGACTAGTAACAAACATCAAAATTATGATTAATGATT
This sequence comes from Cocos nucifera, assembly GCA_006176705.1. NCBI lineage: Eukaryota > Viridiplantae > Streptophyta > Magnoliopsida > Arecales > Arecaceae > Cocos > Cocos nucifera. The sequence goes on from QRFJ01007534.1 coordinate 75,138, forward strand.
TGTTTAGCCGCGATGAAATGCTATAAATTAAGCACATTGTTGCTTATTTCTTAAATATGGAATGTTTACTATAGTATGTGTGAGTGTGACGTGTGTTGCATGTTAAATTGGACTGCTTACTGAAAACTGACATCAGTTGACCAAGAACACATCCGGGGCCATCTGCCACCGAACTTACCTTTGGTTGAATCTTTGCACGCAAATAACATACCGGCAGACACCTACATCAAGATTCTTTCAAGTCCTGGACTTATTTAAGATGTTCACCTAAAACTGCCACCAACCCCCCAAGGAGTTAGGTAGGAGAGAGCAAGGACTTGTGGTCGAAGGTTGGTAGCTATTAGCCGTGGACGGGACGACACAAACCTAAACCTACACCCATGTGAACCCGTGGTTCTCACCCACCCACCATGTCCCCGAAACTTTTGTTCGAGGGTTCCAGCAGTTTGCAACCACCCCCGGCATCACGTGCAGTGCACTGATTTTTCAAAAACGGGGCTACAGCGAATCCTTCCAATCATCTACGTCCAAATAGAGCCCTGATTTTATTGGAATTTACAGAATAAATCGTAATTTGCTTTTTCAACATGGAAATAGAGCACAAGTGATATAAAAAGTGAGATTCTAAATTTCAAGGGAACAAAGATATCTTTAGACGGGATGCCATGATGTCCCATTCTATCAGCCATCTCGATAAATATTTTTTTATTTTTTTTATTCTTCTATTTTTATTTTTTCTTTTTTTTTCATACTTTTTTTTTCAATCCTTTTTATTTTTTAATTTTTTTTTTAATTTATTTTTTTTTCTTTATCTTTTCTTTCTTTTCTTCATTTTTTTCTTCTCTCTTAGATAACTTTTGGAGTCTGAATCTGTTCCGATTCTATTTTCTTATAGAAAACGAGATGGTTGGAACGCTTCTTAATCCCATCGAAATGTAAAATCATAAATAAAAAATAGATAAATATATGCATGCAATATTTAAAGAAAAAAATAGATATTAAAAAAAAATCTAAGGATAAAAGGCAGCTATCACACTCTAAAGGCATATTTAGTTGTAGGAAGTTGAGCTCCAAAAATAAAAATAAAAATGAGTGACTGTTATTTTAACTATTTAATTGGGGGATTTATTTTGCATTCTAATTCTAGAAGAAAATGAGAATACTTCAATCTTTCAAAATTTAATCTTTATGCTTTCCTGGTATTTGAAGTCCATTTTTATTTTGATTATGATTTTGGTCATAAACTTAATGTCGTGAGAGATACAATCATTCTAATTCTCATTCCAATTGATTCTACTTTCTACTGCGAACTAAATACATCCTCACTTCACTCAAGTAAAACTATGCAAATAGCTTTTTTTATCTCATTTATTTTTCTAAACTCTTAGTTTAGAGATAGAAGTTCATATATCGAATAGGAATAAGGGCATTGTTATGCACTATATAATACTTTTATGGACAAGATGATAATTTTTTAAAACTAAAATAAATTCAGTGAAAAAAAAAAGAAAGAGCTATTTTGAAATTATTTTTTTTTATTCAAATATAATTATTGGACCAAAATGACTGAATAATTTTATTTAAATTACTTGTCTTTATTTATCAAATTTAAACGGATTTATTCATCCTAATCAAATAATCTATTATAGATAATTGTTGCTGTTCGTTCAAATCACTGGTCTTTCATCACAATGAAGTAGGTGGTGTTAAATTAGATCTCGTTTATAAATTTTGGCCCATCATTGACTGCCACCATGTACCAATAAACTGCCGGTGGGTGGATACGTGATCTTTAACATTTTTCATAAAACTACCCACACGGCCTAAATTCAAAGGTTTAAATGTAAATATACTTGAGGGATCACATCGAAACCAAACCGAGTTGGTGGCGGGGGGTTTAAGGTGGAGCGGGTCTGGGGTTGGTGGGAGACGACGACGACTATTTCAGTATTTCACTCATCCCAAGCTCTCCTTTCCGTGAGAAGTCGGCGACCACAGGGAGCGGGAAGAGAGAGAGAGAGAGAGAGAGAGAGAGATATGGCGCAGGCAACCATGGTGAAGGGCATGGGGGCCAACCCCGCCCTCTCTCCTTCCCACATCGACGGAGCTCAGCGGCCAGCTCCCCTCCCTTCTTCCCTCCGCCTTCGATCGGGATCCAAGCTCGGAGGCTTCGGCGCTCTGAGGACGGCGAGTAATGGAAGGTCTGTCTCGTTCAAGGCTGCTCCTCTTTGGGTGTCGGCCTCCATCGCTACGGCCACCGAGAAGCCCTCGACGGCACCCGAGATCGTGTTGCAGCCGATCAAGGAGATCTCCGGGACCGTCAAGCTCCCCGGTTCCAAGTCGCTGTCCAATCGGATCCTCCTCCTCGCCGCCCTTTCCGAGGTGAGATGATCGAAATACCTCTATTTCTGGTCTTGATTTGGATTCTTATTCTAGTAAGGTGAAACCTTTCTGTCTGTCGAGAGAGATTGGTTCTGAAATTTGGGGGAATACTATGACTCTGTTGCCTGCTAGACTTTTTATTTTCCCTTTTACTTTTCTAATTGTCGGGGTTTGCTACCCTTGTTGCCACGTGAAGCATCACCTTTTCAGTTTTTTTTTGGATGTGAAAAAAAAAAAAAAATCAATCAACTTTTTAAGATAAATGGTGAATCTATTCAATCTTTTCTTTCCTTTCGTTTTTTCTCTTGTTATTACTTCATTTAGGTTTGTGAAATTTGGGTTAATCTTCCATTTTGGGGATGAAGTCGTTCATAAATAAACTTAAGAATTAGGAGAAATAGAGGAATGGGAAATAATGTGTATTCTGAGACGCAGTTTGGTTTGTATATGACTTACATTATAATCATTCCTCCAGTGTTCTAAAACTGATTGTTTATAGAAAATCAAAATCGTAAGCTTCATACAAAATAGATAATTGGATATGGTCCATGTTTGGTTGTGCTGCTGCTGCCTTTGAAATGACATAATCCTAAGTTCTCTTTTACATCTGTGATCAGGGAACTACTGTTGTAGACAATTTGTTGGATAGTGATGATGTTCGCTACATGCTTGCTGCTCTGAGAACCCTTGGCCTGTCTGTGGAAGACGACAGTGTGATGAAAAGAGCAACAATTGTTGGTTGTGGCGGGCTATTTCCAGCTGGGAAAGATTCCAAAGAAGAAGTTCAACTCTTCTTAGGAAATGCAGGAACTGCAATGCGTCCATTGACAGCTGCTGTTACTGCTGCTGGTGGAAATGCAAGGTACCACATTAACTTTTGGGATTAGGTTAGGCTGATCTATGCAACATATTGCCATACCTTAGCTCAAATATCTAATTCACAATCACTCTGGCTGAAAATCTACCTACTTCACATTCCAGTTACATACTTGATGGGGTGCCACGGATGAGGGAAAGGCCTATAGGAGACTTGGTTACTGGTTTGAAGCAGCTAGGAGCAGATGTTGATTGTTTCCTGGGCACTAATTGCCCTCCTGTCCGTGTTAATGCTATGGGAGGTCTTCCTGGTGGAAAGGTCAGTGTCATATTAAACTTATGCTCACTTCTGTCTTGCTTTGAGGCCAGAGTGTTCAGAGGTAGTAGTATAATCTATTTGTTGAGTGATTCCACTAATGCTGTAAAGAATGATAATTATAAATTGATAACAGTGGGATATGCATTACTGAAACAAAATGTCAAAGCGCATATATTTTAGCTAGAAGGTAGAACGCAAAAAAAAAAAAAAAGTTCCTATTTTCTAATGCCAATAGATTTAACTTTTTATTTTTGTTTGGACACACATGATCATAATGTTCTCTTAGTAACATCATTCCAGTGGTTGGAGAGCCCCCTGATTTGAGCTCTTTTCATATGGATATGAGATAACTTTAGATGATTGTTAGCCTATGTACACCTCTTTTTTTTCTTTTGTTTTTTTTTTTAAGAAAATTGAAGTACTTGGAGCATGTTTGTTGCTGTGAGTTTCATATGTATTTATCTACATGTAGAAAAAAAAGATATCTGTTGCAAGCTGGGCATACAGATTATATTTTTCTTCATCTACTCCTTGAGAACCTTATTTCATACGATTACTCTTCTCTTGTATTGGTACAATTTGCACTTTCAAGCCTATAGCTTTTAACCCTTTAATTATCAGGATGCCATTTTCCAAATGTCATGGAGTCTTTAAAAAATGTTTAATTTTATTAGCCAATGAGAGGGTTTTGATCAATGCCTTGTATACAGATTTTTCTCGAGCTATTCATGTCTGACTGGCAGGATTGAAATTACAAGGAAATGTTCTAGTGGACATTTAATCTATGAAACAATATTTAATTTTTTAAAATGTTTATAACAGTATGAATGATCACTTAGATTCAAGTATGGTACACCATGATGGTGTCGAACTCTCATGTCCAACCTGCAGAATTTTTCTTAAACATATATTGGCCAGTCAAATACACAGTAGAAACTTTAGCTGCAGATTTTGAAGATGTTAGATGTTGGGAAGCCTTATGAAGGTGCCACCCGTCCATTGAGATCTTCTTCTCTCACCAGTTCAGCTCCATTCTAGCCCATATTTAGCAATGTACTCACTTCAACATCATCCCTTTTGAGTTGTATGCCGCATAGAGTGTCACATACAAAATGAGTGTTTCCAAAACCTTCTCTTTCGAGTCAATCATAGTGGCAGCCCCTCCATTATGTAGATGGTGAAATTTAAGTGGTTTATAATCAAAAGTTAAGGCTTTTGACAGAAGTTTTAGAGGATGGACCGTGGTGTACATTGTAGCCTCTCATCCTATTTCCCCTCCCCTCTCCAATAATTTGCTCTAATGATGATGATAGGTTTTCTTTTTTGTGCTGGAACATATGAGATTAAAGCTGAAGTTTTGGCCAGGTCAGCATAAAGGTTTTCTTAGAAAGTTTGAGTTTAATTTCTTGGAAAGCGTAATGATGGTTTCTGATGTTACAATCTATGGGTTGACATACTCTGGATTTTCATTTTGTAGAGAGCTTTTTTCTTGATGTTCTGTATCCCATATTCAACTGTTCTTGTTACTGATGAAGAAAAATCATGCAAATTTAATTCCACATTAGATTTAGCTTTCTAAGATATGGTTGTTTTATATCTTTGAAAGAGAACCCTCCTATTCCACAGTTATGTTTAAAAATGTTTTTGTAGAGGAACAAGATGGGAAGTTGAGAACTTTGTCACTTTCCATGTATCCCAGAAATGAAAAAATAAAATGGGTTTCCTGTTACAGATAAAATGTGATTGATGATTTTATCTTGTGTTGCCTCCCAACTTTTTCCTTAATGGCTTGTCACTTTTCTTTTTTTCCCCACAGATAGTCACCCCATTTCTCTCACCTTTTATAAAATTATACCCAATTTTTCTTGAGAATTTATAATAAAAGCGCACATCAAATTGTTCTTGTACTTTCTTTTAAAACTTATATGCACTTTGTAGAAATCAAGTGGAAATCTGAAATTCTTTATCAACTCATTATGATATCCTGCAAGAACTTTAACCTAGATACCTTTCTGGAACTTAAACTATATAACAAAGAATGCTTCAAGCAATCAGTTCCAAACACAATGGAAACATGCCATGTTACATGTTTGACTTATTTTTATCACTTGTGGAGTATAATCTTGGTGTTTATGAATTGGAATCCAGGATAGAAACGATATCAGTTTATGTCTCTCTATCCCTTCAAACCTTTATGATTAACCATTTCTCGAACTAAAAGAACATTGATCTAGGTTTTCTTTTGTGATTTCTCATTTCTTGATTCTCTGATTTTCTAATTTTTCTCAGAGATTTCTCTGAATTGCAAAAAGAGCAATGCTAAGCAGCCTGCACACTGCACCCTGCCCCCCCGGATGTTGGAAACCGAAATCCCTACTTTGCTGCTACTCATTCTTGCACCTTTTTTTTTTTACATTTTAGCACCATATATCTTTTATCATACAAAGATATCGGTCTTCTTTATCCTGATGACTTTCGCCCCTATCTGGTTATGCTTTCCACCTTTTCCTTGTATGAGATACTTAACTGCTGCTACCCCAGCTTAACAAAATTCCACAAATAATAAACTTGTATAATGCTTCTTGCAGCAGTCAGCCATCAAATATGATCCAACATGACATATTTGTCAGTTGTCTGCAATTTATTTTTTTTCTTTTTATTTGGTGTAGCTAGTGGTACAATCTGTTAATTATATTCCCCACCCCCAACCCCCCCCCCCTCTTTTTTCCTCTTTTCCATTATGTAAAGCAATATATCACAACAATCTTTGAAGAGTCCTCCCAGGCTCCATGTACTTATATTGGTCTTCCTTGGTCTCTCTCTCTCTCTCTCTCTCTCTCTCTCTCTCTCTCTCTCTCTCTCTCTCTCTTCTCTCTTCTCTGTGCCCTTTTATCTGAAAGTTTGATGACTTTGCTGCAGGAGGCTGCCTTGTCCTTGTGGCAAATGAATGAATCATTTCAATCAAATTAATTTAACTTAATTCTCAAATGGTTTTGACTAGTCCTACACTTTTGTCATCCTTGCTGAAAGTAACTAATTATCTAAATGCGAATGGTCTACACTAGCTTCACTAATGATAATTAATGTAATCAAGGAAGTTTTCACCATGTACTTAGATCCTCCATGACTAATTGATAATTGCTGCATTCAACTGTAACATTGCCAAATTTGAGCTCCTTGAGTCAGGAATTATAGCTAATTGGTTCAAGCCCAAGATTTTTTGTCTTGACAAGATGGGGGGTGTCCCGGTCGTCTCGTCTTGTTTCTATGAGAAAATAAGACCGGGATGGGGTCGGGACTCCAAAATCCATTCATGCGGGGAGAGAAAAAGAAAGAGAAAAGAAGGAAAGATGAAGAAAAGAAAAGGTGAAAGGAAACAAGAATAAGAAAAATAAAAGAAAGAAAGGAAGGGAGAAGAAAAAGAAAGCAAGGAAAGAAGGAAGAAAGGAAAGAGAAAGAAGAAGAAAAAGGAAAAAAAAGAAAAAAATGAAGGGATAAGAAAAAGAAAGAAAAAGAAAAGAAAAGAAAGGAAGGTAGAAGAAAATGAAAGAAAAGAAAGAAGGAAAGAAAGAAAATGAAAAAAAAGAAGGAAGGAAAGAGAAAGAAAGGAAAGACGAATGGGAGAGAGACGGAGGATATTTATCGGATGCATGATCAAGACCGTTGCTGGAGTAGGATAGGACAATGGGGCACCTCGTTTCATAGAGAAACTAGGACACCTCCATCCCATGGGATTTAAAACCTTGTTCAAGCCATCTATGATATTCCTAATATTGTGCAAGATTTAACCGAAACGTTAACTGTTTATCAAATATTCTTGCGATGACTGCTGCTTGGACTGTCCCAGCAATAGATTTCTATACTTCGTTTCAAATACCAGAATCCAGTATTCAAAATCCTTGTTCACAATTTTTTCCTTGTATCTTCAAAACTGCCATGTTTTCTAAAGCTTCATTAAAGTATGCTGTTTGCCTTACGGTTTGAAACATAAATTTACAAGCTTTATGGTTGATAATTATTCCACCTTGGAGATTTCCATAGTTTTCTTCTATATCAAGTTCACTTGCTTATGGAAGTTATATTCATATTATCAACATATGTGCTACCTTTTATACAAAAATGTAGTCTGTATATTACGATATTTGGAAATAGTCCCTTTTGGATTTACATAGCATGTGTGTGAAATTTTCTAAAGATGCATGTATTCATTTCAGATAGAGTCATATGTCAGATTTTGCATATATGTTCACTGTTTTGTTGAAACATGTTTTAGCACCAAGTTTAAATACATTTTTAAGTAGGTTTAAATTTCTGTTTTTATGTTCAAATTCGAAAGATAGCATTCTCCCTTTTAGACATGGCATATCTCTTGGGAGATTAAATTGCTGTAAATTACAGTTTATCCCTTTACATATCTTCCAATAACAGTTGCTCTGCATTGATGGACCATTTTCTTCAGGTGAAGCTCTCTGGATCCATCAGCAGTCAGTACCTGACTGCTTTGCTCATGGCAGCTCCCCTGGCACTTGGTGATGTGGAGATTGAGATCATTGATAAACTAATTTCTATTCCATATGTTGAAATGACTTTGAAATTGATGGAACGATTTGGTGTCACTGTGGAGCACTCCGATGGTTGGGACAAATTCTTGATCAAGGGTGGTCAAAAGTACAAGTGAGTTTAGAAATCAGAAGATTCACAATAAATCAATGATGACACCGCTTGATAAATTTTTTCAACTGGAATCACTTTGTTGTATCGTAACCTGTTACAGGTCCCCTGGAACTGCTTACGTAGAAGGTGATGCATCAAGTGCTAGTTATTTCTTGGCAGGTGCTGCAGTCACTGGGGGCACTGTCACTGTGGAAGGTTGTGGTACAGCCAGTTTACAGGTATTAATAGTTACCTTCGTTTGTAGATCCTGAAGCATTTAGCCAACTAGTTGTTTCATTCTTTTGACAAGGGTGTTCCTGCTGTGTCTCTGTTTTGCCCTTATGATGTAGGGTGATGTGAAATTCGCAGAAGTTCTTGAGAGAATGGGAGCCAAAGTTACATGGACTGAGAACAGTGTCACTGTTACTGGTCCACCACGAGATCCTTCCAAGAGAAAAAACTTGCATGCCGTTGATGTAAACATGAATAAAATGCCTGATGTTGCCATGACCCTTGCTGTCGTTGCGCTATTCGCAGATGGTCCAACAGCCATTAGAGATGGTAAGTTTTAGCGTGCACACTTGTAAGCTTATAACTTGTTTATATAAATTGGTATCTAGAATCAGTCAGTGATTTGGAAAGTTGTCATCTCATAGCTTCGCTCTCTTATTTTTATGTATTGATAGAAAGTCTTATCTTTTTTAAAAAAAAAAAAAAATTCAGTGGCCTCTTGGAGAGTCAAGGAGACTGAAAGGATGATCGCCATTTGTACAGAGCTTAGAAAGGTATGTACATTCTCTTCCCCCAATCTCTCTCTCTCTCTCTCTCTCTCTCTCTCTCTCTCTCTCTCTCTCTCTCTCTCTCTCTCTCTCTCTCTCTCTCTCTGTGTGTGTGTGACATTTGTTTCACCTCTGTGGATCTAGCTTGGAGCAATAGTGGAAGAAGGGCCTGATTACTGTGTGATCACCCCACCAGAGAGGTTGAATGTGACTGCAATTGACACATATGATGATCACCGAATGGCGATGGCATTTTCTATCGCTGCATGTGCTGATGTCCCTGTCACCATTAAAGACCCTAGCTGCACGCGGAAGACTTTCCCCGACTATTTTGATGTCTTGCGAAGGTTTACAAAGTTCTGAGCAACTGATCAGCAAAAGGCCGAGTCCAGAAGCCCATCAGGCTGCAGTCATGCAAGCTTCATGGATAGTATATGAGCAGCTAGCTTTCTTGTTCTGTTGTAACATAAGATGGTCAATGTTGCCCGTGAAAGCTGTTCTTTTGAAACATTTTATTTAAGTTATTTTGTCAGCGGTTTCCATCTCTTGTTAATTCTGTCCTCGGTACTATACTTTTCATGCATCAAGGTGTAAGCGTGCTCCCCAAGAGGAAATATGCAGGTCATCAATGGTTGATGCTCATGGTTGCTTCACCCTGTTTTGTTTTCCAAGCATCACTTGTTTTTGTTGTAGTGAAGCCCAGATGGCTATCAACTTTTCACATTACTCCAGAGAACTTGACGCATCTGCATCCAATCTACGTCATGCTTGCAGTTCCCATAGAGGGATGCAATCCAGTTCCAGCTATGCTCAGGTGATTATATTTCAAATAGAGAGTGATAGGTCCTATAAGATGATCCTAAATCAAATAGGCATGCAAGTTCTGGACACTTATAGATCCAGACTCAAATCAGTTGAAGCCGACCACCATGTGTCAAGCAAATTAGTTCAATGTTGGGAAGGAACCTGACGTCCTCACCCCAAGAAGACCGTCAGAAACGGATGGCACATTGTTGAGTGCCAAGTAATCATAAGTTCACCAAGGAATTTTTTAATAATTTTTCTTGAACATATACTTGCATGGAGTGCAAACTTGTTTGCTGTCTGAAAATGAAATTTCAAAGTAAATAACCCTTAAGTAAAGGGTTGGGTATCCTTAATTCTTATTCCGAACATATCTCGCATAGAGATGAGAAAGTTTTTAGGGGTTCTATATGAAACTTGTTACTTGTTAGGTCAAAAATTAATAAATATGGCCGGCCAAAAAAAAGAGCGAGAAAATAATTAGAGATCTATGGAAAATCGTTATACAATTTTTCATCAACATATTTCATATAAAGATAGAAATGGGAATATGAAACTTATAAATTATGATTTGGAAAGCATGAGATTAGCATGGGAGGTTTTTACATATTTTCTTTGAACATTTTTCATATCAAGAGCAGATTTTGTTTGTAAGCTTTGAGTAAAACCTGCAAGGATCAGTAAAATATTAGAGAATAATATGGGGATCATGATATATATTATTGGGGATAAACATCGCTCTTACCGAAGTCCAATTCGATGCTCAGCCTAATGCAATCGATAGCCACGGAAGAGCTCCCAATAGTCGGGCCTTAGCTGAACTCCTTTAGTCGGTCGAACTCCTCAGCGGCTGAGCTCCTTCGGACTCCCTACGGTCGGGCCTTAGCCGAACTCCTTCAATCGGCCGAACTTCTCAATGGTCGAGCTCTTTCGGACTCTCTGCGGTCGGATCTTAGCCAAACTCTTTCAGTCGGTCGAACTTCTCAACGACCGAGCTTCAGTTGAACTCCCGCGAGAGCCCGAACTCTCTCCAAGCTTCCCCTTCGGCTGGACTTCTTCAGAAGCTGGAGCCGAACTCCTCCCAGACATCCTCTTTGGCCGGTCGGACTCCTTAGCGGTCGAGCTCCTTCCGAACTCTCCAGCGATCGAGCCTTAGCCGCACTCCTCCAATCTGACGCCTGTGAGAGCCGAACTCCCTCCGCACTCCTCCAATCGAACTCCTTCCAAGCTTTCCCTCGACCGAACTCTTTCAGGAGTCCAAACTCCTCTGAAATTGATACATATCAAAGTCCACCGATCAATACCTGGAGCCACGGCTATTAAATCTGAACGAACGGTCATCATCAGTCTGCCACAGGCGATGCTACAGGTAGTGCCCCCCTCCGTGACTGACTCCGTCAGACCTCGAGCAGCCTACCACTATCGGACGGTATGGCTGTCACTATCGGCCTAACGATACCATCCTCTCCACATCAAACTTTGTGTAGCATCGAGTGGCCCACCACTAAGTGGTATGGCCGTCACCATCAATCAAACTCCGCCTATAAAAAGGACCCTCCAGATACGCTAACTCTAAGCTCTAAGCTCTCCTCTCATTCTCTAAACTCTGCCAAACTCATTCCAAAGCACTCCATATCTGTTGGCCAGAAGAGCTAACTTGATCGTCGGAGGGTCCTATCGAAGCCACCACCACCGACTTCGGACGGAACTTTATTTTGCAGGTCTTCAACAGTGACCTCGTCCTCCCTCACTCCAACTAGATTCGGTGATGACCAAATTCTGCACCAACAGATTGGCGCTAGAAAGAGGACCGCCTCTGTTCTTGAGGTGTTCTTGAGGCCCCCTTATTCTTAAAGGAGTGCTCAGTGACGATCTCTCTCCAGAGATCTCCCTCCTTCCTCTCCAGAGTTTTTTTCAAGAGAAAATGCTTCTCAGGAGAGCTTCGATTCGACGATCGGCGGCCTCCGTGCCAGGTCCATCTGCTCCCGTTTCAGCCCAACCCAGGCTCCATCTGAAGTCGTTGTAAATGCGGAGCAGTTCAATCTACTAATCCAGTATGTTCGTGGCCTCACCGAGATGATGCAGACTGTATGATAGCTTCCTACGGTGACTTTGCCAGCAACCTACCAGGAACCATGCGATAGCTTCCGACGGCAACTTTGCCAGCAAACCCGTCAGGAACCGGCCTTAAGGAAGAGCATTTGGCCTAGCATATCAATCGTCCTTATAAAGGAAAAACAGAGAGCAGAAGTTCTCCCCTGAAAGGTTTCATAGAAGGCGGAATAAATTTCGGCCGCACTCACGACCTCCCCACTGCAAGCGAGGCCGTCGAACTTCCCCTCGAGCTCATCATCGAGGAAGTCCCGACAAAGGGGCATGAAGTTCTCCCACAGATTTTACAGGAGGACGGAATGAAGTTCAACGGCGCTCATGACCTCCCCAGCGCAAACGAGGCCGCCGAACTCCCCCTCGAGCTCATCATTAAAGAAGTTCCGATAAAGGGGCATGAAGTTCTCCCACATGTTTCACAAGAGGGCAGAATGAAGTTTGACCGAAGGCCACTGAACTCCCTCTCGAGCTTCTTATCGAGGAAGCCCCGATAAAGGGGCATAAAGTTCTCCTACAGGTTTCACAGAAGGGCGGAATAAAGTTCGGCAGCGCTCACAACCTCTCTAGTGCAAGCAAGGTCTCCAAACTCTTCTTTAAGCTCATCATCAAGGAAGCCCCGACAAAGAGGCATGAAGTTCTCCCATAGGTTTCACAGGAGGACGGAATGAAGTTCGGTCAGAGGCCATCGATCTCCCCCTCGAGCTCGTCATCGAGGAAGCTCCGACAAAGGGGTATGAAGTTCTCCCACAGGTTTCATAGGAGGGCAGAATGAAGTTCTCCTGCAGGTTTCACAGAAGGGTGGAATGAAGTTCATCCACCCTCACGACCTACCCAACGCAAGCGAGGCCGCCGAACTCCCCCTCGAGCTCATCATCAAGAAAGCTCCGACAAAGGTTTCACAAGGAGGTGGAATGAAGTTCGGACATAAGTGAGGCCACCGAACTCTCCCTCGAGCTCGTCATCAAGGAAGCCCCGACAAAGGGGCATGAAGTTCTTCCGTAGGTTTCACAAGAGGATGGAATAAAGTTCGGCCACGCTCACGACCTTCCCAGCGCAAGCAAGGCCCGAACTCGTTGAGCTCATCATCAAGGAAGCTCCGATGGAAGGGCATGAAGAAGTCCTCCCCTCAGAAGCTAGAACCATTATTGAGGGAGGAACGACAAGGAGATCGGCTGCCTCTCGGCATCATAGACGCTATCTCTGGGGCTTGGTACTTCGATGGGCTATCATCTCCCAGCGTCAAAGCCAAGAAAAGCTTACTCCAAATTGAGAAGGCCAGCTTGAGATAGAGGAGGTCATCCGGCCCGAGACTTACTGCTCGAGGAAACTCGGAGGAACAACGTCCCCACGACCCTGAAATGGAGATGTGTTGTCTGTAACTTTTCTTCGATAAAATTCTTTCATTTCAATAATATTATTTCTGAATGCAAAAATTATGTGATGACAGAAAATAAGCAGTCAATAGTTGTCATGTTAGGAATAGAAGAAGAACCTCATCCTGACACGAGCAGATCAAAGACCTTCAACCTAGACTGCAGGAGATAAGATCTCCCCTGAAGGTCTGGGCCAACCTTGGCTGTAGCAGATAAGATCTTCCCCAAGACAACCTCGACTGCAGAAGATAAGATCTCCCCTAAGCATCCGCATCAACCTCGACCGTGGAGATAAGATCTCCCTCGAGGCAACCTCGACTGCAGGAGATAAGATCTTCATCGAGCATCTGGACCAATCTCGACTGTAGGAAATAGGATCTCCTCCGAGGCAATCTTGACTGTTAGAGATAAGATCTCCTTCGAGCATCCGCATCAATCTCGGCTGTAGGAAATAAGATCTTTTTCGAGCGTCCGGGCCAACCTCGACTGTAGGAGATAAGATCTCCTCCGAGGCAACCTCGACTGCAGGAGATAAGATCTTCCTTGAGCGTCCGCATCAACCTCGACCGTAGGAGATAAGATCTCCCCCGAGGCAATGTCGGCTGTAGGAGATAAGATTTCTCTCGAGCATCCGGGCCAACCTCAGCTATAGGAGATAAGATCTCCCCCGAGCATCCGGACTAATCTCGACTGTAGGAGATAAGATCTCCCCCGAGGCAACCTCAGTTGTAGAAAATAAGATCTCCCCCAAGCATTCGGGCCAACCTCGGCTATAGAAGATAAGATCTCCCCCGAGGCAACCTTGGTTGAAGGAGATAAGATCTCCCCTAAAGTGCCTGCATTAACCTCGACTACAGGAGAGATAAGATCTCCCCCACGGCAAACCTCGGCTGTAGGAGATAAGATCTCTCCCGAGTGTCCGGGCCAACCTCGGCTGCAGGAGATAAGATCTTCTCCGAGCATCTGGGCCAACCTCGGCTATAGGAGATAAGATCTCCCCCGAGGCAACCTCGACTGTAGGAGATAAGATCTCCCCGAGCGTCCGCATCAATCTCGACTATAGGAGATAAGATCTTCCTCGAGCATCCGGGCCAACCTTGGTTGTAGGAGATAAGATCTCCTCCGAGGTAACCTCGACTGAAGAAGATAAGATCTCCTCCGAGCATCTGCATCAATCTCGACTGCAGGAGATAAGATCTCTCCTGAGGTAACCTCGACTATAGGAGATAAGATCTTCCTCGGGGCAACCTCGACTGCAGAAGATAAGATATTCTCCGAGCGTCCGGGCCAACCTCGGCTACAGAAGATAAGATATCCTCCGAAGCAATCTCGACGGTAGGAGATAAGATCTCCTTCGAGCGCCCGCATCAACCTCGGCTGCAAGAGATAAGATCTTCCCTGGGGTAACCTTGGCTGCAGGAGATAAGATCTTCCTCGAGACAACCTCGGCTATAGGAGATGAGATCTCCCCCGAGCCTCCGCATCAACCTTGGCTATAGGAGATAAGATTTTCCTCAAGCATCCGGGCCAACCTTGGCTGCAGGAGATAAGATCTCTCCCGAGGTAACCTCGGCTGCAGAAGATGAGATCTCCCCCGAGCACCCGCATCAACCTCGACTGTAGGAGATAAGATCTCTCCCTGGGGCAATCTCGGTTGCAGGAGATAAGCTCTCTTCCGAGCGTCCAGACTAACCTCGACTGCAAGAGATAAGATCTTCCTCGAGGTAATCTCGACGGTAGGAGATAAGATCTTCCCCAAGCACCCGCATCAACCTTAACCAAAGATAAGATCTCTTCCGAGCGACCGGGACAATCTCGGCCAGAGATAAGATTTCTTTCGAGCGCCCGAGCCACCCTCGACCAGAGATAAGATCTCTTCCGAGCGACTGAGCCAACCTCGGCTAGAGATAAGATCTCTTCCGAGCGACTGCAACAACCTCGACCAGAGATAAGATCTCTTCCGAGCGACCATGACAACCTCGTCCAGAGATAAAATCTCTTTCGAGCTACCGCATCAACTTCGGTCAGAGATCAGATCTCTCTCGAGCGCCCATATTAACCTCGACTACAGGAGAGGAGATCTCCCCCGAGTCAGCCTCGACTGCTGGAGACAATATCGCCCTCGAGGAGCTCAACCTCCAACCTCGATCGTAGGAGACAAGATCTACTTCAACCTCTGGAGATGAGATCTCCTACGGACTTCAACTTCAACATTAACTTTGGCTGGAGATGAGATCTCCTCCGAGCTTCAACCTGAATCAGCACGAAGCTCAGAAGAGGACCTCGGCAGTCACCTTTTCTGCACTCCCTTCCTTCGAGTTTCGAACTCGAAAGTGGGGGGGGACTATTGTTGGAGATAAATTCCGCTCCTACCGAAGTCCAATTTGATGCTTAGCCTAATGCAATCGATAGCCACGGAAGAGCTCCCAACAGTCGAGCCTTAGCCGAACTTCTTCAACCGGTCGAACTCCTCAGCGGTTGAGCTCCTTCGGACTCCCTGCGGTCGAGCCTTAGTTGAACTCTTTCAGCCGGTCGAACTCCTCAACGGTCGAGCTCCTTCGGACTCCCTGCGATCGGGCCTTAACCGAACTCCTTCAGTCGATCGAACTCCTCAGCGACCGAGCTTCAGTCGAACTCCCACGAGAGCCCGAACTCCCTCCAAGCTTTTTCTTCGATTGGACTTCTTCAGAAGTCGGAGCCGGATTCCTCCCAGACATCCCCTTTGATCGATCGAACTCCTCAGTGACCGAGCTCCTTTCGAACTCTCGAGCGATCGAGCCTTAGCCACACTCCTCCGACCTGACGCCTACGAGAGCCAAACTTCCTCACCACTCCTCCGACTGAACTCCTTCCGAGCTTTTCCTCGATCGAACTCTTTCAAGAGTTCGAACTCCTCTAAAATTGATACATACCGAAGTCCATCGATCAATATCTGAAGCCACGGCTATTAAATCTAGACGAACGGTCATCATCAGTCTGCCATAGGCGATGCTATAGGCAGTGCCCCCTTCGTGACTGACTCCACCAGACCTCGAGCAGCTTACCACTATCGGACGGTATGGCTGTCACTATTGGCCTGACGATACCATTCTCTCCGCATCAAATCTCATGCAGCCTCGAGTGGTCCACCATCAGATGGTATGGCCGTCACTATCAATTAAGCTCCGCCTATAAAAAGGATCCTCCAGATACGCTAACTCTAAGCTCTAAGCTCTCATCTCCTTCTCTAAACTCTATCGAACTCATTTCAGGGTACTCCATATCTGTTGGCCAAAAGAGCTGACTTGATCGTCGAAGGATCCTGCCGGAGCCACCCACATTGGCTTCGGACGGAATTTTATTTTGTAGGTATTCGGCGGCAACCTCATCCTCCCCCACTCCAGTTGGATCCGACGATGATCAGATTCTGCATCAATATAATATATATATATATATATTGGCAAGAGCTTCATTGACATTGTATTATAAAGTAGGTACAAACAGAATTATCCATTCTAACAAAATCCAAAATCGGAGCTGCAGATATAGAGATGAACCCTAGGTTAAGAGCCCCAAAATTGGACAACCAATCTGCTTATTGGTTTCCTTCCTATATACTCCGAAGGTGTGAAATTTTGAGCCACAGCCCAGATTTGTAATAGATGAGGTGCAAGTGAGCCTGCAATGTCGACTGTTAAGTTAACAATCTAACCACCAGTATCAAATCTTCTATGAGCCAACACTGCAAAGTTTTGGTGTCCAATGTATAAAACTTTTTAGATAAGAATCCATAAATAATTTCAGATCCAGATAGGGACCTTAGCACATTTTCACATACCCATTCCACATTCTATAAAGGTATGGAGTCCCCGTGGGAAACTTACAAACAAGACCCTAAAACAATCAAAAGTTAAGTCGGAACCTTGCAACAATTTTCCCTTCAATACCACCATCTAAAATATAAACCTCATGTTGCATTTGATGCATTACCAAGCAGTAGTAATCTGGATAGATTACCAATAATATTGATTACTATGTTTGGTACACGTAGATAATGTTATAGTAAAATTACTGAAAATTTACATTGATATTGACATATTTGGTATGACAATTAGATTACTAGTTGTTGGAGATAAATTCTGCTCCTGCCGAAGTTCAGTTCAATGCTCAGCCTAATGCAATCGGTAGCCACGGAAGAGCTTCAGCGGATGGATCTTAGCCAAACTCCTTCAGCTGGTCGAACTCCTCAGCGGTCGAGCTCCTTTGAGATTCCAGCGGATGAGCCTTGGCCGAACTCTATTAGCCTTCCGAACTCCTTCAGCCGACCGAACTCTTCAGTGATCGAGCTCCTTCGGGATCCCAGCGGACAAGCCTTACCCAAACTCTATCAACCTTCTAGACTCCTTGGTGGCTGAGCTCCTTCCAAACTCCCTAGCGATCGAGTTTTAGCCGAATTCCTTCAACCGACCGAACTCTAGCAATCGAACTTCTACGGAAGCCGAACTCCTTACGAATTTCTCTAGCAGTCGGGCTTCTATGGAAGCTGAACTCCTTGCGAACTCCTCCAATCGAACTTCTATGGAAGCCGAACTTCTTACAGACTATTGATGGACTCCTACAGACGATCCCACTACTAAACGGTTACACGATAATAATGATTGTCATTTATCAAGTCAATAACGATCGGCATTGATCAGGATAGTTACGACAGTCATTAAGCAAGGTAGTTACAATAAGCTCCACCTATAAAAAGGACCCTCCAGATATGCTTAAAAAAGATTCTAAAACTCTTCTCTCCTCCTAGAAACTTTGTCGAACTCCACACTGAGTACTCCATATCTGTTGGCCAGAGCTAACTTGACCGTCGAAGGGTCCTACCGGAGCTATCCCCATCGGCTCCAGATGGGATTTTATTTTGCAGGTCACCGACGGCGACCTCATTTCCTTCCACTTCAGCTCGATGCAGCGTCAACCAAATTCTGTGCCAACAGATTTGGTGCTAGAAGGAAAGCCCTCTGTTCTTGAGGTTCCCTCGATCTTAAAGGAGTGCTCAGCAGCGATCTAAAGTTCTTTCCAGAAAAAATACCTCCCAGAAAAGCTTCGACCCAGTGATCAACGGCCTCCGTGGCCCGATCCCATTCAGATCCATCTACTCCCACTCCAGTCCCGATAACCCAGGTTACATCTATAGCTGCAGTGGATGTGGAGCAGTTCAATCTGCTTGTCCAGTAGGTTCGTAGCCTCACGGAGATGATGCAAGTGGTGCAGGCCATGCAGCAGCCCCCGATGGTAACTCCACCAGAAAATCCATCATCGAAATGTTGAAAATCAGCCCCAAGGAAGAGTACCTGGGTTAACGTACCCGTCGCCCTTGGGAAAAAAAATAAAGAGCTGAGGATCCGTGTTCAGATCATGGTTCTCCTCTAGAGGAGACCTTCCCCGTTTGTAGCTGAAAGCCCTCCAAGATTTGCAACCAAGATGATGCCTTGATCACAGGCTGCGAAAGATGGACCGACGGATTGAGGAGCTCGGCCACATCGTCCTAGCTCATCTTGATGATGTCTGCACCGATCCTCCTTTCTCTCTCTGAATTATGCAAGAGTCCATCCTGCCAAACTTTAAGCTTCCTCAATTCGAAAGCTACGACGGAACTTCTGATCCAATTGATCATCTAGAGGCCTTCAGACCATGATGCTACTCCACGGTGCTTCAGACATCATACTATGCCGATCCTTCCTATTTACCTTAAAGGGAGTAGTGAGAAATTGGTACTCGACATTGAAGTCGAATACGATCTTCTCTTTTGATCAGATGAGCCATCAGTTCGTGGCTCACTTCATCAACAGCCGACATTCGCACCGAAGTTCGAATTCCCTGATGAATGTCAAGCAGAAGTAGGGGAAATCCATTTGGACTTATGTCACCCAGTTTAACGCTACGGCATTAGAGGTCTGGGACCTGGATCAGTCCATTGCGATGGCCGTGCTCAAGGGCGGCCTTCAGAAGAATGACTTGCTATTCTCCCTAGAGAAGAAGTATCCCAAAAACTTTGTCGATCTACTGGCTCGGGCCGAGGGATATGTCCGTGCGGAAGAAGCCTTCAAGTTGAAGGACGAAGAAGCCTTAAGAGAGCGACAGACAGACGAGCATAATAGACCCACCATCAATGAAAAATCGAGAGAAGTTCGACCACGCTCATGAACTTCCTCCGGGCGTAGGCTAGCTCGAACTCCTCGAGCTCGCCATCAAGGAAGCTCCGACGAAGGTTTCATAGGAGGGCGAAATGAAGTTCGACATAAACGAGACCGCCGAACTCCCCCTCGAGCTCATCATCAAGGAAGCCCCGACAAAAGGGCATGAAGTTCTTCCGCAAAAAGTTTCACAGAAGGTGGAATGAAGTTCGGCCGTGCTCCTCCTCTAGCTCATCATCAAGGAAGCTCCGACAAAGATTTCACAAGAGGGCGGAATGAAGTTCGGCCGCGCTCGCGACCTCCCCAGCACAAGAAAGGCCTGAACTCCCCGAGCTCGTCATCAAGAAAGCCCTGATAAAGGTTTCACAGGAGGGTGAAATGAAGTTCGACCGTGATCGTGACCTCCCCAGTGCAAGAAAGGCCCGAACTCTCCGAGCTCGTCATCAAGGAAGTCCCGACAAAGGTTTCACAGGAGGGCGGAATGAAGTTCGGCCGCGCTCGCGACCTCCCCAGTGCAAGAAAGGCATGAACTTCCCAAGCTCATCATCAAGGAAGCCCTGACGAAAGGGCGCGAAGAAGTCCTCCCCTCAGAAGCTAGAACCATCGATAAGGAAGGAATGACAAAGAGATCGGCCACCTCCCAGCATCATCGATGCTATCTCTGGGGCTTGATACTTCGACGGGCTGTCATCTCCCAGCGACAGAGCTAAGAGAAGCTTGCTCCAAATTGAGAAGGCCAGCATGAGATAGAAAAGGTCGTCCGGCCTGGGACTTACTGCCCGAGGAAACTCGGAGGAACAACGCCCCCATGATCCTGAAATGAGGATGTGCTGGCAGTAACTTCCCTTCGATAAAATTTTTTTATTTAAATAATATTATTTCTAGATATAAAAATCATGTGATGATAGAAAAAAAGCAGTCAATAGTTGCCGTGTTAGGAACAGGAGGAGAACCTCGTCCTAACACGAGCAGGTCAAAGACCTTCAACCTCGGTCAGAAATAAGATCTCTTTCGAGTGACCAGGACAACCTCGACTAGAGATAAGATCTCTTTCGAGCGATCGGGTCAACCAACCTCGATCATAGAAGATAAGATCTTCCTCGAGGCAACCTCGGCCAGAGATAAGATATCTCCCGAGCGATCGCGACAACCTCGACTAGAGATAAGATTTCTTCCAAGCTTCAAAGAACCTCATCCACAGCCCGTTAGGAATAGGAGGAGAACCTCATCCTAACGTGAGCAAAGTCGAAGGCCTCATTCATTTTAGATGAGATGGGGGGAGAGGTCCTGACAATGGCTCTTATGTGTCCCCATAGTCTATTAGGAACAGGAAGAGAACCTCATCCTAACGCAAGCAAAGTCGAAGGCCTCATTCATTTAGGACGGGATGGGAGGAGAGGCTCCGACAATTGCCCTTATGTGCTCCCACAGTCCGTTAGAAACATGAGGAGAACCTCATCCTAATACGAGCAAAGTTGAAGGCCTCGTTCATTTAGGACGGGATGGGAGGAGAGGCCCCGACAACGGCCCTTATGTGCCCCCACAGCCCATTAGAAACAGGAGGAGAACCTCATCCTAACATGAGCAAAGTCGAAGGTCTCGTTCAATTAGGATGGGATAGAGGGAGAGACTCCGACAACGGTCCTTATGTGCCCCCACAGTCCATTAGAAATAGAAGGAGAACCTCGTTTTAAGGTGAGCAAAGTCGAAGGGCTCGTTCATTTAGGATGAGATAGGAGGAGAGGCCCCGACAACGGTCCTTACGTGCCCCCATAGCCCATTAGGAACAGAAGGAGAACCTCATCCTAATGCGAGCAAAGTTGAAGGCCTCGTTCAATTAAAAAATTAGGACGAAATTAGGGGAGAGGCCCTGACAATGGCCCTTATGTGCCCCCACAGCTCGTTAGAAATAGGAGAAGAACCTCATCCTAACGTGAGTAAAGTCGGAGACCGGGCCTCAAAGTCTACGCCAACTTCGGCCAGAGCTAAGATCCGAGACAACCTCGGCTAGAGATCAGACCTCCCTCGAATGCTCGTATTAACCTCATCTGTAGGAGACAAGATCTACTTCAACTTTGGCTGGAGATGAGATCTCTTCTGAGCTTCGACCTGAACCAGCAAGGAGCCCAAAAGAGGACGTTGGTAGTCGCCTTTTCTGCACTCCCTTCCTTCGAGTTTCGAACTCGGGAGTGGGGGGACTATTATTGAGGATAAACCCCGCTCCTGCCGAAGTCCGGTTCGATGCTCAGCCTAATGCAACCAGTAGCCACGGAAGAGCTTCAGCGGACAGGTCTTAGCCAAACTCCTTCAGCCGGCCGAACTCTTCAGCGGTCGAGCTCCTTCGGGATCCCAGCGGATGAGCCTTAGTCGAACTCTATTAGCCTTCCAAACTCCTTCAGCCGGCCGAACTCCTCAGCGGCCAAGCTCCTTCGGGATCCCAACGGACGAGCTTTAGCCAAACTCTATCAGCCTTCCGGACTCCTTGGTGGCCGAGCTCCTTCCGAACTCCCTAGCGACCGAGTTTTAGCCGAATTTCTTCAACCGACCGAACTCCAGCAGCTGGACTTCTACGGAAGTCGAACTCCTTATGGACTCCTCCAGCAGTCGGACTTCTACGGAAGTCGAACTTCTTGCGGACTCCTCCAGCAGCTGAGCTTCTACGGAACCGAACTCCTTGCAGACTCCTCCAGTCGGACTTCTATGGAAGCCAAACTCCTTACAAACTATTGACGGACTCCTACAGGCGATCCCACTACTAAACAGTTATACGACAATAATGATTGTCATTTATCAAGTCAATAACGATCGGCATTGATCAGGACGATTATGATAGTCATTAAGCAAGGCAGTTACAACAAGCTTCGCCTATAAAAAAGATCCTCTAGATATGCTTAAAAAAGGTTATAAAACTCTTCTCTCCTCTTGAAAATTCTGCCGAACTCCACACTGAGTACTCCATATCTGTTGGCCAGAGCTAATTTGACCGTCGAAGGATCCTACCAGAGCTATCCCCACCGGTTCCGAACGAAACTTTATTTTGTAGGTCACCGACGGCGACTTCGTCCGCTTCCACTCCAACTCGATCCGATGTCAACCAAATTCTGCACCAACCCTTGTAATGTAATGTCAAATTTCTAAAATATTTTCAAATCAAATTTATTAAAAATCATACCCCATGTACAAAATATAAATATATATTATAAATATATAAATATATATAACATATATAATATATTATATTTTAATATATTTATATTTATAATATATATTATAATATATTATTATAATATAATAATATATAATATAATATTATTATATATTATTATGATAATATTATGTTATAATATTATTACGATAATATTATGTTATGATATTATTATAATATAACATAATAATATATTATCTAATATTATTACATTATTAATATAAAAATATTATTATATTATATAAATTATATTTGTAATATAAATATATATTATATATAATATATTATATTCTAATATATTTATATTTATAATATATATTATAAAATATTATTATAATAGAATATAATATAGATTTATTATAATATCTTATAATATGTTATTATTATCTTAACATATATTATTATATTATAATATTTTTATAATATATTATTATTAAAATAATAATATTATAATCATATTATAAATCTAATATTATGTTATAATAATATCATAATATAACATAATATATATTATTTATATAATAATAATAATATAACAATAATAATATATTATATTTATATTATAAATATATTTTGTATTATATATTATAATATATTATTATTGTTATATTATTATTATATTATTTATAATAATATTATATTATATTTTTATAAGATTATTTTTATTTAAAAATGATTAAATATTTAATAATCTGAATAGTTAATTTTTTTATTTTATTGATAATTTAGATTATGTGATGAAAGATAATCCGGATTAAATGTGACGAGGCACTTTTAAATTACCAGATCGGTTGCTACCAAACGCACCATCGGAGCTTAGGGAGTATGCCTTTCGAACAAGACTCCCCGTCGTTCCTCTCCTCTCCTCTTCCCTGCTTCTCCTTCGTCTTCGTCTACTCCAATCCATGGCGACTGCCGCTTTTGCTGGATCCAATGATCCAGATGCTACCAACTACGCCACCTCTTCTTGGGATCGCGTAACTGATATAAAACCCTCACCACCTCAAACCTCGGTCTTCCAAGGATCTATCAGCGGATCGAGGAGGACTAATTGGACCCCGCGGATAGTGGTCTCTTTTGATGCCATGCCACAGGACTTCCGTCGAACAGGTTTCTCCATGGGATGCTCATCAAGTCAGGTGTTTTCCATCTGAGAAACTTATTTAATTATTATTATTTCTGCATTCTGATTTCTGCTATCATTATTTCTTATATATCTAATGAACTCACGAATTCTTTCTGAGATTTTGATGGATGAATAGTTATGCTAGTTCCCTGCTTTTTTAGTCTGAAAACTCTCTCTCTCTCTCTCTCTCTCTCTCTCTCTCTCTCTCTCTCTCTGCTATAATTCATGTATATGAAATTAAAACAAAATGCTACTTTGAGAGGCCATATGTTTGTTGGTTTCAGATTTATCTTGTTCCTGGTGTTTCCGGGACGTAGATCGTGTCAGAGGTTGAGATTTTCAAAGAGAAAACCTTTTTAGAGTTACATTACAGAAGAGTTACTTGTGTTTCTTGAGCAGGATATCACATTGGTATCATTTTTCTGCAAATTTGGGTATTTCACAGGTCACTCTTAATTTTTATCCCAGTTCACACACTTCTTGGGAATTAGAGTGTTGTTTAAAATAATTTGTGATCACAGTCCATTCATCTTTGCTTAATTGTTGTCTTTTTATAGTTCGCTCGTTGAAGGTTAGCATTCTATGATCTCTTCTCATGCTCAGATATTTGTGATGTTAAATGGATCTAAATCTAATAATATATTATCTTCAGGAATGATTGTACTTTCTAGAGTTCATGTCAGATTATATGTTGCATCATCCTTGCTGCAGCCTTCTCGAAAACCTTAAATCGAAAACTTCCTAAATTTGGTGCAATGGTTGTCAATTTGGTGACATTGGATCTTATAGTAATAGCTACGGGGTTTCATGTCAGTTGTAAGCACTGTAGTGATACTTAAATCATGGTTAATTTCATATTAAGTAAACTGCTAATCTTGAAGGTCTGTTCTACAGATCCAAATATTTGAGCCAATAAAATAATCACATGTATATGAGAAATGGAGTCTCCAGAACCATGTTTACTTGGATGTTAGTTTACTCAGCCATAGTTCTTTTAATCAGCCTAGTTCACTCATGCTAGACTTATATATATATATATAAAGAGAGTGATTGGTCTTAGTGAGAGTTATTGATGCAAAAACTCTTTAAATAACCATGGCTCATGAGCTTGATGATTTCCATATCAATAGAAAGCAAAATAAGTAAGCCATAAACTATCATACAATTGAGAAAAGGAAAACATGCAAGCATAACTCACTCGATACATGTGGATTATTTGAAATGTCTTTTTCTGGTTTGAATAATAATTTTTATTTATCAAGAAAGAGAAAGTTTGATATTCAACAAAAAATAATTTTGAGAAGTAGTTTTTATTGCATTCTCTCTTTATCAACTGCAAAATCTAAGATCAATAATTGCTAGTTCCAACCAAGGTTTCGAAACTCTATTTCGTTGATTTCAGTCACTTGGGTAGAGTTTAGATCTTTGCTGTTTTAGCCAGTTTGGCAATTCACTCCAAGTTTTGGAGTTTTAGTCAGAAAGTTAGAAAAATTCAGAAAAGAAAAAAGAAAAAAAAAAATCAATGCAAGTTATTTGATGTCTTTTTATCATGTGATGAATTAATCACAATAATTATTTAAGTTGCATAGACCATTTTAGGCATAAAAAAAATTGATACTCATGCACAATTTTCCTTCTCTCTCTCTCTCTCTCTCTTTCTCTTTGTCTCTCATTTTTTTTTGAAGTTTGAATATTATATACCTTTAAGCTATAATAGTTGTTGACGCAGAAACTGGTCGTCGCCGGAGTCCGCTGGAGTGGAGGCCGATGAGGTCGCCGTCGGAAACCTGCAAAATAAAGTTCTGTCCGGAGTCGGTGGGAGGGGCAGCTCCGGCAGAACCCTCCGACGATCAAGTCAGCTCTGGCAAGGAATGGAGTGCTCGGAATGAGTTTCGGAGCTTAGAGAAGAAGAGGAGAGCTTTGAGATCAGAGAGATTAGCATATCTGGAGGGTCCTTTTTGTAGCAGAGCTTGATGGTGACAGCTGCAGCCGCGTGCTGGCAGGCCGCTCGAGGTTCGACAGAGTCAGTCTCACGAAAATATGCCGTATGCGGCGGGTTGATGGTGACAGCCATTGTCGCCTGATAGCGGGTCGCTATCGCTTGCGGCGGACTGATGGTGATGGCTGTAGAGCTTGCGGTGGACTGATGGTGATGGCTGCAGAGCCAGCCGAATGAAGGGTTGAAGGCCTTCGTCGTGTGCCCATTTCGGAGGAGTTTGGGCTCCTGAAGAGAAAGCTTGGAGGGGGGTTGGGCTCTCGTAAGCATCTGGCTGGAGGAGTGCGACTAAGGTTCGGCCGCTGGGAGTTTGGAAGGAGCTCGATCGCTAGAAGTTCGGCCGAGGGACGACCGCTGAAGAGTTCGGCCGCTGAGAAGTCTGAAGGAGCTCGGCCGGCTGAGCAGTTCGGTCGGCTGTAAGGGTTCGGCTAAGGCCCGGTCTGCTGAGGTTCGGTCCAAGGAGCTCGGTCGGCTAGAAGTTTGGTCGAGGGACGACCGCTGAGGAGTTCGGAAGGAGCTCGGTCACTAGAAGTTCGACCGAGGGACGACCGCTGAGGAGTTCGACCGCTAAGAAGTCCGAAGGAGCTCGGCCGGCTGTAAGGGTTCGGCTAAGATCCGTCTGCTGAAGCTCTTCTGCGGCTACTGGTTGCATTAGGCTGAGCATCGAACTAGACTTCGGTGGGAGCGGGGTTTATCCCCAACACTAGCCCCCCCACTCCTGAGTTCGAAGATCGAAGGAAAGGAGTGCAGGAAAGGCGACTGCCGAAGTCTTCCTTTGAGCCCCATGCTGGTCCAGGTCGAAGCTCGGGGGAGATCTCATCCTTAGCTAAAGTTGATGCCGAAGTTGAGGCTCGGAGAAGATCCCATCTCCAACCGAGGTTGAGGGAGGCTTCGTCTGCTGCGATCGAAGTCGGAGGTTGAGCTCCTCAGGGCGACATTGTCTCCTACAGCCGAGATCTATGCGGGCGTTCGGGAGAGGTCTGATCTCAGGATGAGGTTGTCTCCGATCTTATCTCTGACCGAAGTGGAAGTTGAAGTTCTCCAACTGAGGCTGGCCCGGTCACTCGGAGGAGATCTAATCTCAAGGCGAGGTTGTCTCCGATCTTATTTCTGGCCGAAGTAGAAGTTGAAGTTCTCCAGCCGGGATGGGTCCGATCGCTTGGGGGAGATCTTATCTCCTTTGGCCGAGGTTGATGCGGGCGCTCGCATTAGGACGAGGTTCTCCTGTTGTTCCTAACTTCGACTTTGCTCGCGTGAGAACGAGGTTCTCCTCCTATTCCTAACGGACTGTGGGGGCACATTCGGGTCATCGTCCGTCTCCTCCCCATTTTGTCTAAGGTGAACGAGGCCTTCGTCTTTGCTCGCGTTAGGACGAGGTCCTCCTCCTGTTCCTAACGGGCTATGGGGGCACATTCGGACCGTCGTCCATCTCTTCCCGTCTCGTCCTTTGTAAACAAGGCCTTCGACTTTGCTCGCATTAGGACGAGGTCTTCTTCTCTTGTTCCTAATGGGCTGTGGGGGTACATGCGGACTGTCGTCCGTCTCCCCTCCATCTCGTCTAAGGTGAACGAGGCCTTCGACTTTACTCGCGTTAGGACGAGGTCTCCTATTCCTAACGGGCTATGGAGGCACATTCGGATCGTCGTCCGTCTCCCCCCGTCTCGTCCTTTGTAAACGAGGCCTTCGACTTTGCTCGCATTAGGACGAGGTCCTTCTTCTGTTCCTAACGGGCTGTGGGGGCACATGCGGACCGTCATCCGCGCCTCTCCCTCCATCTCGTCCTTTGTGAACGAGGCCTTCGACTTTGCTCGCGTTAGGACGAGGTCCTCCTCCTGTTCCTAACGGACTGTGGGGGCACATGCGGACCATCGTCCGAGCCTCTCCCCCCATCTCGTCCTTTGTGAATGAGGCCTTCGACTTTGCTCGCGTTAGGATGAGGTTCTCCTCCTATTCCTAACGGGCTGTGGGGGCACATACGGACCATCGTCTAAGCCTCTCCCCCCGTCTCGTCCTTTGTGAACGAGGCCTTCGACTTTGCTCGCATTAGGACGAGGTCCTCCTGTTCCTAACGGGCTGTGGGGGCACATGCGGACCGTCGTTCGAGCCTCTCCCCCCATCTCGTCCTTTGTGAACGAGGACCTTCGACTTTGCTCGCGTTAGGACGAGGTCCTCCTCCTGTTCCTAACGGGCTGTGGGGGCACATGCGGATCGTCGTCCGAGCCTCTCCCTTCGTCTCGTCTAAGGTGAACGAGGCCTTCGACTTTGCTCGTGTTAGGACTAACGGGCTGTGGGGGCACATGCGGACCGTCGTCCGAGCCTCTGCCCCCGTCTTATCTAAGGTGAACGAGGCCTTCGATTTTGGGAAGATCTTATTTTCCACGGCTGATGTTGATCCGGGGGAGATCTTGTCTCTTATAGCTGAGGTTTAGGGGTCTTTGGCCTGCTCGCGTTAGGACGAGGTTCTCCTCTTGTTCCTTACGGGCTACTCTCGCTCATTTCTTTCCTGCCATCACGTAATCCTTGTGCCAGAAATCAATAATGCAGAGCAAAAAAATTTTTAAAGGAAGTCTACTGATAATACATCCTCAGATTTTTTGAGTTTCACGGTCGGGGAAGCACTATCCCTCCGAGTTCCTTCAGGTGATAAGTTCCAGTTCGAATGACCTCCGTCACCTCATACGGACCTTTCCAGTTTAGGGCGAGCTTCCTTTGACTCTGAGGCTGAGCGACAGTGGCTCGCCGGAGCACTAAGTCCCCTACTCTGAACGTCTTGTTTTTAACTCTAAAGTTGTAGTACTGAGCCACCTTCTGTTTGTAGGCTGCCATCCAGACGCGGGCTTCCTCCCTCTTTTCTTCCAGAAGGTCGAGGTTGACTCTGAGGTCCTGGGGGTTGTGCCACTCGTTGAAGCCCACGACTCGTGCAGACGGGCGCTTAAGCTCGACCGGGATAACTGTCTCAGTACCGAAGGCCAAGGCGAAGGGTGTTTCTCCGGTTGGCATCCTCTGAGTAGTTCGATACGCTCAGAGGACATGGTAGAGTTCATCTATCCAGGCCCCTTTTACCCTGTCGAGTCTCGCTTTGATTCCTTACAGCAGGATCCGGTTGGTTATCTCAGCTTCCTCATTGGCCTGCGGATCAGCCACCGATGTGAAGCGGTGGGAGATGTTTAGTCCTTCGTAGAACTCGGCGAACCTTGCCCCGGCGAACTGTCGCTCATTGTCGGTTATGAGGGTTCGGGGCAGGCCGAATCGGCAGACTAGTGACTTTCAGACGAAGTTCTGCACCTTGGCCTCGGTGATCTTCGCGAGTGGTTCGGCTTCGACCCACTTGGTGAAGTAGTCGATCGCGACCAGGAGGAACTTCCGTTGCCCAGACGCCGTTGGGAAGGGACCGAGTATATCCATTCTCCACTGTGCAAACGGCCAGGGTGAGCCGAGCGGAGTGAGTTCGAATGCCGGCTGCCTCTGCATGCTGGCGTTCTTTTGACAGCGGTCGCACCTCTTTACATATTCCACGGAATCGCGAAATAGAGTCGGCCAGTAGTACCCCTGTCGGAGTAGTTTTTGCGACAGGGACTTGGCTCCTACGTGACTTCCGCAGAGTCCTTCGTGCATATCCCATAGCGCGAGGTCGGCCTCTGAAGGTCAGAGACATCTCAGCAACGGGAGGGAGTACGAACTCTTATACAACCTGCCTTTGTATAAGACGTAGCGGGAGGCCTGATTCCTGAGCTTCCGAGCTTCCTTTCGGTCGCGGGGAAGGACCCCCTCTTGAAGGTAGGCGATCAATGGGTCGATCCAGCTGGGCTCGAATTTCTTCTGCAGGATGGCCTGAGATTCTTCTATGGTCGGGCACTTCAAAGTCTCCAAAAATACTTATTTAGGCAGTTCGGCCGATGTTGAAGCGGCCAACTTGGAGAGAAGATCGGCTCTTGCATTTTCCGCCCTCGGGATGTGCTGAATGCCAAAACTGCCGAAGGCCGGGATCAAGTTCTTTACTTTCCCGAGGTACCTCACCATGCTTTCCTCTCGTGCCTCGTAGCCACCGCCAACTTGACCGACCACCAGCTGGGAATCGCTGTAGACTTGAAGCCGATCTATTTTTAATTTCCTTGCTATCTTTAATCCGACGATCAGCGCTTCGTAGTCGGCCCCATTGTTGGTCGCGGGGAACTAGAGACGCAGCGCGTCTCGACGACGACTCCTTCGGGGCTGACCAAGACCAGTCTCGTGCCAGCTCCAGCGGAGTTGGACGAACTATCCACGTGCACAGCCCAGGAACCTTCAGGGAGGTCGACGCTCTCTTCGGAGAGGATCGGTCGCAATAGCTCGGCTTCGTCGAAGTTCGGCCTCGCTCTGGTGCCGGTTCCGCTCGATTCAAGCTCGGCTTCAACTGGAATGGTGCATTCTAGCACAAAATCCGCCAATATCTGGGCTTTGATCGACGGCCTGGGCCGGTAGTTGAGGTCGAACTCTGTGAGTTCGATTTCCCACTTCGCGATTCTTCCGAAAGCGTCTGCTTGGTGGAGAACTGCTTTTATTGATTGGTCCGTGAGGACCGTTATGGTGTGCTCCTGAAAGTAAGGTCGGAGCCTCCTGGCAGTAATTAGAAGGCAGTAAGTTAGTTTTTCTAACCTAGAGTACCTGATCTCCGCGTCCCTCAGGACTCGGCTCACGTAGTAGATCGGTCGTTGCGTCTTTGCTTTCTCCCTGACCAGGACTGCCGCCAAGGCCACCGAGGAGACAGCTAGATACAGGAACAATTTTTCCCCGGGTTCGGGCTTTGCCAGCAGCGGGGGCGTGCCGAGGTAGTTTTTGAGCTCCTCGAATGCCTGTTGGCACTCCGCCGTCCAGCAGAAGTCCTTCGGTCGCTTGAGAACCTCGAAGAAGGGCATGCATCATTCGGCCGACCTTGAAACGAAGCGATTTAGGGACGCCACCTTTCCGGTCAGGCGCTGAACTTTCTTGATCGTCTTTGGAATGGTCATTTCCCAAATGGCTCGGATTTTCTGGGGTTTGCCTCGATTCCGCATCTCGACACCATGAATCCGAGAAATTTTTCGGAGGTTACACCAAAGGCGCATTTGGTTGGGTTCAGCTTCATCTTGTGTTTCCTGAGTGCACCGAAGGTCTCTTCAAGGTCGGCCAGGTGGTCCGTTGAAGCTCGGCTTTTGACGAGCATATCATCTACGTACACCTCCATATTACGGCCGATCTGCTCCTTGAAGACCTTATTAACCAAACGCTGGTATGTTGCCCTTGCATTCTTGAGTTCAAAAGGCATGATCCTGTAGCAATAAAGACCTCGGTCAGTAATGAAGGCGGTCTTCTCTTCGTCCTCGGGCGCCATGCGTATCTGGTTGTAACCAGAAAAGGCGT
The DNA here is from genome assembly GCA_006176705.1 of Cocos nucifera. NCBI lineage: Eukaryota > Viridiplantae > Streptophyta > Magnoliopsida > Arecales > Arecaceae > Cocos > Cocos nucifera. The sequence goes on from QRFJ01007534.1 coordinate 106,249, forward strand.
CCATGAAGGTAAGGAGCTCGTGGCCCGAGGTTGCGTTCACCAGCTGGTCGATCCTGGGTAGGGGATAGCTGTCCTTCGGGCAAGCCTTGTTCAGCTTCTTGAAGTCGACGCACATCCTCCACTTGTTATTCGCTTTCTTGACAAGAACCACGTTCGAGACCCAGGTCGGATAGTTAACCTCCCTGATGAGTTCGGCTTTGAGGAGCTTGTCTACTTCTTCGGCGATCACTTTCTACCTCTCCGGGGCGTGGTGGCGCAGCTTTTCTCTTATCGGCCGGTGCCTCGGATCGACGGCCAGTCGATGTTCCATGACCTCGGTGTCGATTTCCGACATATCCGTCGGAGTCCAGGCGAAGACGTCCGCATTTCTTCTGAGGAAAACGACGAGCTGCTCCCGAATCTCGGTCGTCAAGTTGGAGCCGATCTGCACCACATGTCTGAGTTTCCATCATTTAAGGACACAGAGACGAGGTCCTCCGCAGGCTCGTCCCGCTCAGTGAGGTCGTCGCGGATATCCAATCCGTCAACAAGATAAGGGTCGGACTGATCTCCCTTATGCAGGGCGATCGAGTAGCAATACCTCGCCAGAGCCTGGTCTCCTCTGACTTCTCCGACCCCGTGACTCGTCGGGAACTTCATCTTCAAATAATAGGTTGATACTACTGTCCGGAGTGCATTTAGACCAGGTCAGCCAAGGATCGCGTTATAGGCAGATGGGATCCTTACGACTAAGAAGTTGACCCGAGCTTTGGCTAGCCTCGGGCGCTGCTCTGCCGCTATGGTCAATGTTATTATGCCTTCGACCGGTACGGCGTTGCCAGCAAATCCTACCAGCGGAGAATTCATCGATCCTAAGTGGTCGTCGGGTAGGGACATTTTTGAGAAGGCATCGTAAAACAACACATCGGCCGAGCTTCCATTATCTACCAGAACGCGGCGTACATCGTAGTCAGTAATATTCAAAAAAATTACAACCGCGTCATTGTGCGGAAATTGGATTCCCCGACCGTCCTCCTCGGTGAAGGCCACGGGCTCCACGATCCTCCGCCTCTTCATCGATCCTCCGGATCCGCTGGTCTCCCCTTGTTGGGGTCCCCCTAAGATAGTATTGATGACGCCAAGGGGCAGCCGATCTTCTTGTTAGTTTTCCCCACTTGGCGGTAACGCTCTTGGTCGATTTTCCTTCTCCTCAGGCCGTCTTCGTAGAAATCGGCTAAGTCTGCCTCGTCTGACGAGCTCTTCGATCTCGTTCTCGAGTTGGATGCACTCCTCGGTGTCATGATCGTGGTTGCGATGGTAAAGACAGAACTTGTTGGGATTGCGCTTGCTAGGATGGAAACTCATTCTCTCCGGTCTTGGAAGTCGCTCCCGGATCTCCATCAGTACTTGAGTCTTCGGGGCGTTAAGGGGCGTAGTTGTGAAATCGTCGTCGTCGGAGAGAACTTCGGCGCTGAAGGAAACCTCGGCGTGCCCTCCCATCAGGGCTTTCCCGCCTCCTAGCTTGAGGGAGAGTTAGGGCTTGCCCGCGATCAGGGGGAGTCCGGGAATGCGGTCGAGCTTCAGTCCGCTTTCTTTCTTCGGCGGGCCTTCCTGGCCCGCCGATTCGTCGCTCGTTGCCGGCTTCGTCGTCCTTAGCCTCGAAGGCCTCCTCTGCCCGGGCATAACTTTCGGCCCGAGCCAGCATGTCGGCAAAGTCCCTGGGATACTTCTTTTTTAGGGAGAATAGTAAGTCGTTCTTCTGAAGGCCGCCCTTGAGAGCGGCCATGGCGACTGACTGGTCTAGGTCCCGGACCTCTAGTGCAGCAGTATTAAATCGGGTGACGTAAGCCCGGATGGGTTCCCCCTCATTTTGCCTGATGGTCATTTAGGAATCCGAACCTCAGCGCGGACGTCGACTACTGACAAAGTGGGCCGCGAACTATTGACTCATCTGGTCAAACGATAAGATGGTACTCGGCGTCGAGTACCAGTTCCTGGCGGCCCCTTTAAGGGTAGAGGGGAAAGCCCGACACAGGATGGCGTCTGGCGCGCCATAGAGCAGCATCGTTGTCCGGAAGGCTTCCAGGTGGTCGACCGGATCGGTGGTCCCATCATAGCTCTCAAACTGCGGGAGCCTGAAGTTCGGCGGGACCGATTCCTGCATGATTTTCTGCGAAAAAGGAGGGTCAGTGCAGATGTCATTATCGCGTGAGGAGGGAGTGTGGAGTTCTTCGATTCGTCGGCTCATTTCTAAGAGCCTTTGATCCAGAAGATCTTCGCGGTCTCTGATCTCCAAGGTCTTCTTGCTGAATGGGTGCGAAGTTTCACCTTGGGTCGAGCCGCGGTCCGAGCAGGGGCTCTCCCTTCGTTGCCTTCCTCTTCCGGGGATTGGAGGTCGGGTAGCCCATGTCGGTTGCCCCTGGACTGGACCACACGGCTCTGGGGAATACCGCGCCGGTTGAGCTGGTACTGGGGCCTGCCGGTGCATGACTTGCACCGCCTGCACTGCCTCCGTGAGACCACGAACCTGTTGGACGAGTAGGTTAAACTGCTCCGCGTCCACCGCGGCTACAGAGTGAGCCTGGGTCGCCGGGGCTGGAGCGGGAGCGGACGGATCCGAATGGGATCGGGCCGCCGATCGTCGGGTCGAGGCTCTCCTGGGGGGCATCTTTTTTTTGGAAAGGAATTCGAAAGAGGAAGAAGAGAGATCTCTAGAGTGGGAAGAGAGAAATCGTCGCCGAGCACTCCTTTAAGAACAAGGGAACCTCGGCTTCCTTTAAGAGAGAAATTGTCGCCGGGCCCTTCCTCTAGCGCCAATTGTTCCCGGACTCCCCCTGGTCGCGGGCGAGCTCGAACTTCCCCTCAAGCTAGGAGGCGGAGAAGCCCTGACGGGAGGGCACGCTGAGGTTCCCCTCAGCGCCGAAGTTCTTCCCGACGACGATTTCACAACTACGCCTCCCTTAACGCCCCGAAGACTCAAGTACTGATGGAGATCCGGGAGCGACTTTCAAGATCGGAGAGAATGCGTTCCCATCCTAGCAAACGCAATCCCAACAAGTTCTGCCTTTACCATCGCAACTACGGTCATGACACCGAGGAGTGCATCCAACTCCAGGACGAGATCGAAGAGCTCGTCAGGCGAGGCAGACTTAGCCGGTTTCTGCGAAGACGGTCTGAGGAGAAGGAAGATCGGCCAAGAGCGTTACCGCCAAGTGGGGAAAATCAGCAAGAAGATCGGCTGCCCCTTGGCATCATTAATACTATCTTAGGGGCACCCCAGCAAGGGGAGACCAGCAGATTCGGAGGATTGATGAAGAGGCGGAGGATCGTGGAGCCCGTGGCCTTCACCGAGGAGGACGGTCGGAGAATCCAATTTCTGCACAGTGATGCGGTTGTAATTTCTTTGAATATTGCTGACTACGATATACGCTCCATTCTGGTAGATAATAGAAGCTCGACTGATGTGTTGTTTTACGATGCCTTCTCAAAAATGTCCCTGCCCGACGACCGCTTGGAGCCGATGAATTCTCCGCTGGTAGGATTTGCTAGCAACGCCATACCGGTCGAAGGCATAATAACATTGACCATAGTGGCAGGGCAGCGCCCGAGGCTAGCCAAAGCTCGGGTCGACTTCCCTGTCGTAAGGACTCCGTCCGCCTATAACGTGATCCTTGGCCGACCTGGTCTAAATGCACTTCGAACAGTAGTGTCAACCTATTATTTGAAGATGAAGTTCTCGACGAGTCACGGGGTCGAAGAAGTCAGAGGAGACCAGGCTCTGGCGAGGTATTGCTACTTGATCGCCCTGCATAAGGGAGATCAATCCGACCTTCATCTTGTTGACGGACTGGACGTCCGCGACGACCTCACTGAGGAGCGGGGCGAGTCTGCGGAGGACCTCGTCTCTGTGCCCTTAAATGACGGAAACTCGGAGCACGTGGTGTAGATCGGCTCCAACTTGGCGGCTGAGGTTTGAAAGCAGCTCGTTGCTTTCCTCAGAAGAAACGCGGACGTCTTCGCCTGGACCCCGACGGATATGCCGGGGATCGACGTCGAGGTCATGGAACATCGGCTGGCCGTCGATCTGAGGCACCGGCCGATAAGAGAAAAGCTGCGCCACCACGCCCCGGAGAGGTAGAAAACGATCGCCGAAGAAGTAGACAAGCTCCTCAAAGCCGGACTCATCAGGGAGGTTAATTATCCGACCTGGGTCTCGAACGTGGTTCTTATCAAGAAAGCGAATAACAAGTGGAGGATGTACGTCGACTTCAAGAAGCTGAATAAGGCTTGCCCGAAGGACAGCTACCCCCTACCTAGGATCGACCAGCTGGTGGACGCAACCTCGGGCCATGAGCTCCTCACTTTCATGGACGCCTTTTCTGGTTACAACCAGATACGCATGGCGCCCGAGGACGAAGAGAAGACCGCCTTCATTACTGACCGAGGTCTTTATTGCTACAGGGTCATGCCTTTTGGACTCAAGGGGCAACATACCAGCATTTGGTTAATAAGGTCTTCAAGGAGCAGATCGGCCGCAATATGGAGGTGTACGTAGATGATATGCTCGTCAAAAGCCGAGCTTCAACGGACCACTTGGCCGACCTTGAAGAGACCTTCGGTGCACTCAGGAAGCACAAGATGAAGCTGAACCCAACCAAATGCGCCTTTGGTGTAACCTCCGAAAAATTTCTCGGGTTCATGGTGTCGAGACGCGAAATCGAGACAAATCCCAGAAAATCCGAGCCATTTGGGAAATGACCATTCCAAAGACGATCAAGAAAGTTCAGCGCCTGATCGAAAAGGTGGCGTCCCTAAATCGCTTCGTTTCAAGGTCGGTCGAACGATGCATGCCCTTCTTCGAGGTTCTCAAGCGACCGAAGGACTTCTGCTGGACGGCGGAGTGCTAACAGGCATTCGAGGAGCTCGAAAACTACCTCGGCACGCCTCCGCTGCTGGCAAAGCCCGAACCCGGGGAAGAATTGTTCCTGTACTTAGCTGTCTCCTCGGTGGCCTTGGCGGCAGTCTTGGTCAGGGAGAAAGCAAAGACGCAACGATCGGTCTACTACGTGAGCCGAGTCCTGAGGAACGCGGAGATCAGGTACTCTAGGTTAGAAAAACTAACTTACTGCCTTCTAATTACTGCCAGGAGGCTCCGACCTTACTTTCAGGAGCACACCATAACGGTCCTTACGGACCAACCAATAAAAGCAGTTCTCCACCGAGCAGACGCTTCCGGAAGAATCGCGAAGTGGGCAATCGAGCTCACAGAGTTCGACCTCAACTACCGGTCCAGGCCGTCGATCAAAGCCCAGATATTGGCGGATTTTGTGCTAGAATGCACCATTCCAATTGAAGCCGAGCTTGAATCGAGCGGAACCGGCACCAGAGCGAGGCCGAACTTCGACGAAATCGAGCTGTCGCGATCGATCCTCCCCGAAGAGAGCGTCGACCTCCCTGAAGGTTCCTAGGCTGTGCACGTGGATAGTTCGTCCAACTCCACTGGAGCTGGCGCGGGGCTGGTCTTGGTCAGTCTCGAAGGAGTAGTCGCCGAGTACGTGTTGCGTCTCGAGTTTTTCGCGACTAACAATGGGGCCGAATACGAAGCGTTGATCGCCGGATTAAATATAGCAAGAAAATTAAAAATAGATCGGCTTCAAGTCTACAGCGATTTCCAGCTGGTGGTCGGTCAAGTTGGCGGCGGCTACGAGGCACGGGAGGAAAGTATGGTGAGGTACCTCGGAAAAGTGAAGAACTTGATCCTGGCCTTCGGCAGTTTCGGCATTCAGCACATCCCGTGGGCGGAAAATGCAAGAGCCGATCTTCTCTCCAAGTTGGCCGCTTCAACGCCGGCCGAACTGCTCAAAGAAGTATTTTTGGAGACTTTGAAGTGTCCGACCACAGAGGAATCTCAGGCCATCCTGCAGACGGAATTCGAGCCTAGCTGGATCGACCCATTGATCACCTACCTTCAAGTGGGGGTCCTTCCCCGCGATCGAAAGGAAGCTCGGAAGCTCAGGAATCAGGCCTCCCGCTACGTCTTATACGAAGGCAAATTGTATAAGAGGTCGTACTCCCTTCCATTGCTGAGATGTCTCCGATCTTCAGAGGCCGACCTCGCGCTATGGGATGTGCACGAAGGACTCTGTGGAAGTCACGTAGGAGCCAGGCCCTTGTCGCAAAAACTACTCCGGCAGGGGTACTACTGGCCGACTCTATTTCGCGATTCCGTGGAATATGTAAAGAGGTGCGACCGCTGTCAGAAGAACGCCAGCGTGTAGAGACAGCCGGAATCTGAACTCACTTCGCTCAGCTCACCCTGGCCGTTTGCGCAGTGGAAAATGGATATACTCGGCCCCTTCCCAACGGCGTCTGGGTAGCGGAAGTTCTTCCTGGTTGCGATCGACCACTTCACCAAGTGGGTCGAAGCCGAACCACTCGCGAAGATCACCGAGGCCAAGGTGCAGGACTTCGTCTGGAAGTCACTAGTCTGCCGGTTCGGCCTGCCCCGAACCCTCATAACCGACAATGGGCGACAGTTCGCCGGGGCGAGGTTCGTCGAGTTCTGCGAAGGACTAAACATCTCCCACCGCTTCACATCGGTAGCTCATCCGCAGGCCAATGGGGAAGCTGAGATAACCAATCGGACCCTGCTGCAAGAAATCAAAGCGAGACTCGACAGGACAAAAGGGGCCTGGGTAGACGAACTCTACTATGTCCTCTGGGCGTACCGAACTACTCAGAGGGTGCCAATCGGAGAAACATCCTTCGCCTTGGCCTTCGGTACTGAGGCAGTTATCTCGGTCGAGCTTAAGCTTCCGTCTGCACGAGTCGTGGGCTTCAACGAGCGGCACAACCCCCAGGACCTCAAAGTCAACCTCGACCTTCTGAAAGAAAAGAGAGAGAAAGCCCGCATCCGGATGGCAGCCTACAGACAGAAGGTGGCTCGGTACTACAACTCTAGGGTTAAAAACAAGACGTTCAGAGCAGGAAACTTAGTGCTCCGACAAGCCGCTGTCGCTCAGCCTCAGAGTCAAGGGAAGCTCGCCCCAAACTGGGAAGGTCCGTATGAGGTAATGGAGGTCATCCGATCCGGAACTTATTGTCTGAAGGAACTCGAAGGGATAGTGCTTCTCCGACCGTGGAACTCAAAAAATCTGAGGATGTATTATCAGTAGACTTCCATTAAAAATTCCTTTGCTCTGCATTATTGATTTCTGGCATAAGGATTACGTGATGGCAGGAAAGAAATGAGCGAGAGTAGCTCGTTAGGAACAGGAGGAGAACCTCGTCCTAATGCGAGTAGGCCAAAGACCCCTCAACCTCGACTGCAAGAGATAAGATCTCCCCCGGGTCAACATCGGCCGCGGAAAATAAGACCTTCCCAAAATCGAAGGTCTCGTTCACCTTAGACGAGACGGAGGGAGAGGCTTGGACGACGGTCCGCATATGCCCCCACAGCCCGTTAGTCCTAATGCGAGCAAAGTCGAAGGCCTCGTTTACCTTAGACGAGACGGGGGAGGCTCGGACGACGGTCCGCATGTGCCCCCACAGTCCGTTAAGAACAGGAGGAGGACCTCGTCCTAACGCGAGCAAAGTCGAAGGCCTCGTTCACAAGGACGAGATGGGGTAGAGGCTTGGACGACGGTCCGCATGTGCCCCCACAGCCCGTTAGGAACAGGAGGAGGACCTCGTCCTAACGCGAGCAAAGTCGAAAGGCCTCGTTTACAAGAACGAGATGGGGGGAGAGGCTCGGACGACGGTCTGCATGTGCCCCCACAGCCCGTTAGGAACAGGAGAAGGACCTCGTCCTAACGCGAGCAAAGTCGAAGGCCTCGTTCACAAAGAACGAGATGGGGGGAGAGGCTCAGACGACGGTCCGCATGTGCCCCCACAGTCCGTTAGGAACATGGAGATCTCATCCTAACGCGAGCAAAGTCGAAGGCCTCGTTCACAAAGGACGAGATGGGGGAGAGGCGCAAACGATGGTCCGCATGTGCCCCACAGCCCGTTAGGAACAGGAGGAGGACCTCGTCCTAATGCGAGCAAAGTCGAATGCCTCGTTTACAAAGGACGAGACGGGGGGAGACAGACGACGGTCCGAATGTGCCCCATAGCCCGTTAGAAACAGGAGGAGGACCTCGTCCTAACGCGAGCAAAGTCGAAGGCCTCATTCACCTTAGACGAGACGGAGGGAGATGGACGACGGTCCGCATATACCCCCACAGTCCGTTAGGAACAGGAGGAGGACCTCGTCCTAATGCGAGTAAAAGTCGAAGGCCTCGTTTACAAAGGACGAGACAGGGGGAGATGGACGACAGTCCGAATGTATCCCCATAGCCCGTTAGGAATAGGAGGAGGACCTCGTCCTAACGCGAGCAAAGACGAAGACCTCGTTCACCTTAGACGAGACGGGGGGAGACGGATGACGGTCCGAATGTGCCCCCACAGCCCGTTAGGAATAGGAGAACCTCGTTCTCACGTGAGCAAAGTCGAAGTTAGGAACAGCAGGAGAACCTCATCCTAACGCGAGTGCCCGCATCAACCTCGGCCAAAGGAGATAAGATCTCCCCCGAGCGACCGAGCCCACCCCGGCTGAAGAACTTCAACTTCTATTTCGGTCAGAAATAAGATCGGAGATAACCTCGTCCTGAGATCAGATCTTCCCCGAGCGACCGGGCCAGCCTCGGCTGGAGAACTTCAACTTCCACTTCGGCCAGAGATAAGATCGGAGATAACCTCATCCTAAGATCAGACCTCTCCCGAACGCCCGCATAGACCTCGGCTGTAGGAGACAATGTCGCCCCGAGGAGCTCAACCTCCGACTTCGATCGCAGCGGACGAAGCCTCCCTTAACCTTGGTTGGAGATGGGATCTTCCCCGGGCCTCAACTTCGGTATCAACTTTAGCTGGGGATGAGATCTCCCCCGAGCTTCGACCTGGACCAGCACGGGGCTCAGAGGAAGACTTCGGCAGTCGCCTTTCCTGTACTCCCTTCCTTCGACTTCGAACTCGGGAGTGGGGGGGCTAGTGTTGGGGATAAACCCCGCTCCCGCCGAAGTCTAGTTCAATGCTCAGCCTAATGCAACCAGTAGCCGCAGAAGAGCTTCAGCAGATGGGTCTTAGCCGAACCCTTACAGTCGGCCGAACTGCTCAGCCGGCCGAGCTCCTTCGGACTTCTCAGCGGCCGAACTCCTCAGCAGTCGTCCCTCGGCCGAACTTCTAGCGACCGAGCTCCTTCCGAACTCCCAGCGGCCGAACCTTAGCCCCACTCCTCCAGCCAGATGCTTACGAGAGCCCAACCCCCCTCCAAGCTTTCTCTTCAGGAGCCCGAACTCCTCTGAAATGGGCACACGATGAAGGCCTTCAACCCTTCATTCGGCTGGCTCTGCAGCCATCACCATCAGTCCGCCGCAAGCGATAGCGACCCGCTATCAGGCGGCGATGGCTGTCACCATTAACCCGCCGCACACGGTATCTTTCCGTGAGACTGACTCCGCCGAACCTCGAGCGGCCCATCAGCACGCGGCTGCAGCTGTCACCATCAAGCTCCGCTACAAAAAGGACCCTCCAGATACGCTAATCTCTCTGATCTCAAAGCTCTCCTCTTCTTCTCCAAGCTCCGGAACTCATTCCGAGCACTTCATTCCTGTTGGCCAGAGCTGACTTGATCGTCGGAGGGTCCTGCCGAAGCTGCCCCCCTACCAGCTCCGGACGGGACTTTGTTTTGTAGGTCCCCGGTGGCGACCTCATCGGCCTCCACTCCAGCGGACTCCGGCGACGACCAGTTTCTGCATCAACAATAGTATTTCGATATAAAGTACTTAATGTCCAAATTATGTCTATCTTTTCAATTGGGACACAGACACTGCACGCTATGTCTAAAATCCTTAATCTTCATTAGAAGTGTCCTTTCTTTTTATCAGTTTTTACATCCTATCAACACGTAAATGAATACAACTGGATATGTAAAAAGCAAAAAGCATGTGTTTTAAATTATCAAACTCCCTCTCTTGCTTTTTTTTTTTTTTAAACTACACTGACTAAGCTTTGTTGCAATGTTTCAAATTTGAAATCACATAAACTTGTTGATGGGTGATGCCTTATTGGATAAATATGTGTTTCAACAAGCATACTAATCAATGAAATCATTTCTTAAATAATATTACTATATCTTATAAAAAAAGGTAAACACAATTACTTTTTAAACAAAAATAAAAAGTAAAACAATAATATTTGTCGGTCTCAAGGAAAATAAACGTTTTACTAATGTTAAATGTTGAGCAGTATTAGTGTAACTTACAAAAATGTAAATGCAATTATTCATTAAAAGTAAAAAAATAGTTTTAGTTGGTTTCAGTTGAAAGCAGTTAAGTTGACAGAATTGGCAAACTACTTGTAGCTAATTAGAACCAAACATTTTGAGCAGTTCTGATTGAATCATAGCTAAAAAAACTGATCCATTTTGGCTGAATCTTGCTATCTTCGTCGTAGCTAGCTAAAATATTCTTCATAGTTTGATCTCATTAGGACTGTCAAAGAGCACATAGATTCCATTGTCCTTGGCATTTCAAACTCAATATTACATTCTTTCCCTAATACTATCTTGAACTAAACCTGTACAATTATCAAAAGTAAATTTTATCATGAGTAACTGTATCACACCAACATAAGTTAAAATGGCGTCAGACAAAATATAAAAGAAAGAAAAGAATATTTACTTGGATGTAATCTCATTAAATGAACTAAGCATATTGGAAAACTTTTCAATTTTGTCCACATACCATAAACAAAACCAACAAGCTCTAGCTGCCTGTCATGCTAAAAACAAGAGGATTCACTCTTTTCCTACATCATGCCGTTCCACTTTGTGTTACAGAAACTATGCCAATCCTCGTCTTCATCAATTTGTTGCATTCATAGCTTACCCTTTTCTTACTTGATACTTTTTATTCCTTTCCTGTTATAAATACCAAGATGTTGCATGACAAGTCCAAGCCTACAGAAAAATCTTTTTTAGTTATTGTCTGTCTACCTAACACCAAAACAAATAGATTGTAATAGAATGTCACTTTAAAATTAGGGAATTCACTTAGTCTTACAACATACAAATTCACATGTTGATGCTGCTTTGTTGCATTGGTAGCTTCAGTTTTTATTTTTACTGTATGTTTTTTGCTCCTTTTCCTATATAAATATCCATGCTGTTAGGTGACAAGTGCAAGCCCATAGGAAAAGATTTTCCATTTTCATCCATTCCACCACAACCTAAACCAACAAAGTCTAAAAAATTGTCACACTGAATCAAGGGGATTCACTTTTTCCTTCGTGGCAACCCATTTGCCATTATTTCCTTGCATTAATGGCTTTTTGCATTTTTTTTCTACTTGATGCTTTTTACTCTCTTCCAAGGTTTTATATCTCAATGAGATGGGGAGTGTCCTGATTGTCTCATCCTGTTCCTGTGAGAAAATAGGATTGGAATGAGTTTGGGACTTCGAAACCTAACCACATGGGGAGAGAAGAAAAAAGAGGAAAGAAGGAAAGGAAGGAAAGATGGAAAAAAAGAAAAAAAGTGAAAGGAAAGAAAAAAATGGAAAAAAGAAAGGGGGGGAGAGGAAAAGAAAGGAGAAGAAAGGAAAAAAAGGAAGATAGAAGAAAGGAAGAAAATATTAAAAAAAAAAGAAAAAGAAAGAAGAAGGGGAGAGAGATAGATGATATTTACTGGGATGTATGACTAGGACTTCTACCAAGACGAGACAAGATAGTAGGGTGTCCCATTTCATGGAGAATCTAAGACACCTCTGTCCCATGGGATTTAAAATCTTGCATTTTTCCCTCTCTAAATACCCAGATTGTCAAATAGGAACTTCAAGCACATAAACTTTTCTGATTCATCTATCCCACCATAACCAAAACCAACAAACTATAACTGATTGTCATGCCATAAACAAGAGGATCCACTCTTATATTACTCTATGCTGATCCACTTGTCATCATTACCTTTTCGCATTAACAACATCCATTTTTTTAAGAAAAACACCCAATGCCTTTTGCTCCTTTCTCTGTATAAATACGCAAGCTATCATATGCCAAGGGGATTCATGTTTTCTTATAGGGGATTCATTGTTTTCTTACACGATGTCAATCCATGTGTTGCTGCCACTTTGTTGCATTAGTAGCTTTCTCATTTTAGTCTGAAAACTCTCTCTCACACATTGGTATAATTCATGTATGTGAAATTAAAACAAAATGCTACTTTGAGCGGCCATATGTTTGTTGGTTTCAGATTTATCTTGTTCCTGGTGTTTCCGGGATGTAGATCATGTCAGAGGTTGAGATTTTCTAAGAGAAAACCTTTTCAGGGTTACATTACAAAAGACTTGTGTTTCTTGAGCAGGATATCACATTGGTAACATTAATCTGCAAATTTGTGTATTTCACATTAAATTTTTTATGTGCAGGATTCCGGTTCACACACTTCTTGGGAATTAAGAGTGTTGTTTAAAATGAAGTTGTGATCACAGTCCATTCATCTTTGCTTAATTGTTGTCTTTTTATAATTCGCTTGTTGAAGCTTAGCATTCTATGATCTCTTTTCAAGCTCAGATATTTGCTATGTTAAATGGATCTAAATCCAATAATCTATTATCTTCTAGAATGATTGTACTTTCTCGAGTTCATGTCAGATTATATGTTGCATCATCCTTTCTGCAGCCTTCTCGAAAACCTTAAATTGAAAACATCCTAGATTTGGTGCAATGGTTGTCAATTTGGTGACATTAGATCTTGTAGTAATAGCTATGAGGTTTCATGTCAGTTGTAAGCACTGTAGTGATACTTAAATCATGGTTAGTTTCATATCAAGTAAACTGCTAATTTTGAAGGTTCGTTCTACAGATCCAAATATTTGAGCCAATAAAATAATCACATGTATATGAGAAATGGTGAGTCTCCAGAACCATTTTTACTTGGATGTTAGTTTACTCAGTCATAGCTCTTTTAATCATCCTAGTTCACTCATGCTAGACTTATATATATATTTGATTGGTCTTAGTGAGAGTTATTGATGATTTCCATATCAATAAAAAGCAAAATAAGTAAGCCATAAATTATTATATGTTGAGAAAGGGAAAACATGCAAGCATAACTCACTCGATACATATGGATTATTTGAAATGTCTTTTCTAGTTTGAATAATAATTTTTATTTGTCAAGAAAGAAAGTTTGATATTCAACAAAAAATAATTTTGAGAAGTAGTTTTTATTGCATTCTCTCTATATCAAGTGCAAAATCTAAGATCAATAATTGCTAGTAACCAAGATTTCGAAACTCTTTTTCATTGATTTCGGTCACCTGGGTAGAGTTTTGATCTTTGCAGTTTTAGCCATTTTGGCAATTCACTCCAAGATTTGGAGTTTTAGTCAGACAGTCAGAAAAATTCAGCAAAAAAAAAAAGAAGAAAAAATCAATGCAAGTTATTTGACATCTTTTTATCGTGTGATGAATTAATCACAATAATTGTTTAAGTTGCATAGGCTATTTTAGGCATAAAAAAATTGATACTCATGCACAATTTCCTCTCTCTCTCTCTTTCTCTCTCTCTCTCTCTCTCACACACACACACACACACACACACACACGCACGCACACACACACACACATTTTCTTTTAAAGTTTGAATATTATATACCTTTATGCTATAATAGTATTTCAGTATAAAGTACTCAATGTCCTAATTATATTTATCTTTTCAACAGGAATACAGACACCGCACACTATGTCTAAAGTCCTTAATCTCCATTAGAAGTGGTCCTTTTTTTATCAGTTTTTACAACCTATCAACAAGTAAATGAATACAACTGGATATGTAAACAGCAAAAAGCATGTGTTTTAAATTATCAAACTCCCTCTCTTGCTTTTTTTTTTAAAACTACACTGGATAAGCTTTGTTGCAATGTTTCAAATTTGAAATCACATAAACTTGTTGATGGTTGATGCTTTATTGGATAAATATGTGTTTCAACAAGCATACTAATCAATGAAATCATATCTTAAATAATATTACTATATCTTATAAAAAAATAAACACAATTACTTTTTAAACAAAAATAAAAAGGAAAACAATAGTTTCGGTCAGTCTTAGGAAAACAGACGTTCTACTAATGTTGAATGTTGAGCACTATCAGTGTAACTTACAAAAAAGTCAACATAATTATTAATTAAAAGTTAAAAAAAAAAGGTTTTAGCTGCTTTCGGTTGGAAGAAGTTAAGTTGATGGAATTGGCAAACTACTTGTACTTAACTAGAACCAAACATTTTGAGCAGTTCTGATTGAATCATAGCTAAAAAACTGATCCATTTTGGCACTTGCTATGTTGGTCGTAACTAGCTAAAATATTCTTCATCATTCGATCTCATTAGGACTGTCAAAGAGCACATAGATTCCATTGTCCTTGGCATTTCAAAACTCAATATTACATTCTTTTCCTAATACTATCTTGAACTAAACCTGTACAATTATCAAAAGTAAATTTTATCATGAGTAACCATATTACACCAACATAAGTTAAAAAATGGTGTCAGACAAAATATAAAAGAAAGAAAAGATTATTCATTTGGATGTAATCTCATTAAATGAACTAAGTGTATTGGAAAACTTTTCAATTTCGCCCACATACCATAACCAAAACTAACAAGTTCTAACAGCCTATCATGCTAAAAACAAGAGGATTCACTCTGTTTCCTACACCATGCCGTTCCACATTGTGTTACAGAATATGCCAATCCTCTTGTCTTCATCAATTTGTTGCATTAGTAGCTAACACTTTTCTTACTTGCTACTTTTTATTCCTTTCCTATTATAAATACCAAGATGTTACATGACAAGTCCAAGCCTACAGAAAAATCTTTTTAGTTATCATCTGTCCACCTAACGCCAAAACAAATAGATTGTAATAGAATGTCACTTTAAAAGTTAGGGAATTCACTTTATCTTACAACATACCAATTCACATGTCGATGTTGATTTGTTGCATTGGTAGCTTCAGTTTTTTATTTTTACTTAATGTATTTTGCTCCTTTTCCTCTATAAATATCCATGCTATTGGGTGACAAGTGCAAAAAAATTTCCATCTTCATCCATTCCACCACAGCCTAAACCAACAAAGTCTAAAAAAATGTCACACTGGATCAAGGGGATTCACTTTTTCCTTCATGCCAACATATTTCCCATTACTATTTCCTTGCATTAATAGCCTTTAGTTTTTTTTTCCTACTTTACGCTTCTTACTCTCTTCCAAGGTTTTATGTCCTGATGAGATGGGGGGCTTCTTGTTCATCTTGTTCCTGTGATAAAGTAGGTCTAGGACGAGTTTGAGACTCCAAAACCTATCCACGTGGAGAGAGAAGAAGAAAGAGGAAAGAAGGAAAGGAAGGAAAGATGAAAAAAAGGAAAAAAAAAGTGAAAGGAAAGAAAAAAAGAAACAAAGAAAGGGAGGGAGAGGAAAAGAAAAGAGAAAAAAGGAAAGAAAGGAAGCTAGAAGAAAAGAAGGAAACATTAAAAAAAGAAAAAAAGAAAGAAGGGGAGAGAGATAGAGGATATCTATCAGGATGCATGACGAAGACTGCTGTCGGGAGGGGATAGGACAGCAGGGCATCCCATTCCATGGAGAATCTAAGACACCTCTGTCTTATGGGATTTAAAACCTTGCTCTCTTCTCTCTTTAAGTAGCCAGGTTATCAAATAGAGAATTCAAGCACATAAACTTTTCATATTCATCCATCCCACCATAACCAAAACCAACAAACTATAACTGATTGTCATGTCAAAAATAAGAGGATTCACTCATTTTTTACTCTATGCCAATCCACTTGTCATTATTACCTTTTCGCATTAACAACTTCCATTTTTTTAAGAAAAACACCAAATGCTTTTTACTCCTTTCTCTTTATAAATACGCAAGCTATCATATGGCAAGGGGATTCATTGTTTTCTTACACCATGTCAATCCACATGTTGCTGCTGCTTTGTTGCATTAGTACCTTTCTCTTTTTATTTTTGCTTGATGCTTTTTGGTCCTCCTCTATAAACATCCATGCTATTAAGTGGCAAGTGCAACCCTATCGGAGAATTTTTTTAATTTTCATCCATCGTACATGGCCAAAACCATTAGTATAACTAAATGTCATGTAGAATAACAAGGGACTTCTTTTTTCTTGCAAATGTCAATCCATTTGTTGCCACTTTCTTGTATTAGCAGCTTTCTTTTACTTTATGCTTTTCAGTCTTTACCACTTTAAATGCCCAAGTTGTTAGATGGACAATGCAAGCATATGAGAACTTTTCAAATTTTGTCTCTCCCACCATAGCAAAAACAAATGATAACCATTTGTCACACCAAAACTAAGGGAATGCACTCTTTTCTTGCGCCATGCCAAAGCACTTGTCATCATTGCTTTGTTGCATTAATAGCTCTTGGTTAGAAAGATTCAATGAATTTTTTTCCTTTCTTTCTATTGATATCTAAGCTCTCACATCACAAGTGAGAGCTTTCCAGATCCCCCTTCTCCAAGCATCTTAATTTGCTCCTCTTTTCCTTCTCTAGTTTTGACTCGATACTATGTCCACTCTCTGAGCTCTTGAACAACTTCTTCAGGTCCTCTAGTTATATGATTATGTGATGTTTGGAGCAAGGTTGTATCTGTTATGGCTTGGAGCTCAATGTTTTGTCCCAGCTTTTCCACTAAAAAAGAAAAAAAGATAATGTGGAAACTTTTGCATACGACCTATAATCATCACCAACTAGTATGATGGATCTTTGTGTTTCCATTCTTAAATCCATTTTATTTTGGTCTTTTACCAAGGCTCTTTTTGCTATCGTTGTTATTGCTAAAACTCGCATGTGCTTCTCATCTTTGCATGAATTAATTTACAATAAAGGAGTGCAAGGTTGTTGAATCCTAAGCCCACATCCAAGGTCTGTAATACTGGAACTAACACTAATGCCAGTAGGCTGGAGGCGCAGTATGGTAGGTACCATGCAGTTCTAACACATACAAATAAATGAGAACCAATGAGGGAGGGGGAGAGGGAGAAGGAGAGAGAGAGGGAGGGAGATGGAGAGGGCAAGGAGAGGGATAGGTGGAGGGAGGGGAGAGAGAGCAGGAGAGAGGAAAAGAGATTGGGAGGGAGGGGGGAGAGAGAAGGAGAGAGAGGAAAAGAGATTGGAGAGGAGGGGTAGGAGAAAGAGGAAGGCAGGGAGAGAGAGGGAGTGGTAGGCAGAGATAAAGAGGTGGAGGAGGGGGGACAGAGGGCTTTCAAAGCCCCCTCTCCTTTGCAGTGTTGTAACAGGTGGACTTCACTTAAAAAAATTCAAGAAAAAAAAAATCGGTCTGTACTGCTATTATGACATCTGAGGAGAGGGGCTGTGAAAGCCCTTTCTTCCCCCTTCTACCTCTCTCTCCATTACCCTATCCCTTTCTCTCCATTTCTTCCTCTCTCTCCCTCTCCCTCCCTCCCTCTCTTTTCTTCTCCCTCTCCCCTTCCCTCATCGGTTTCTTGAACTGAGTGGCAAAACTATGTCGGTCCACCCCCAGTACGGCTCGGTACACTCCAAATCGGACGGTTCGTGGCGATACAACTTTCCTTGCATCTCTTGATAATATTGGTAATGGGTGTACATTTTAGGTCGAGATTTAGTTTCTTTAGTCGTTTTGGCAATTCACTCCAAGTTTTGGTTTCAATCAAAAAGTCAGAAAATTTAAAAGATAGAAAAGAAAAAAAAAAATCAATGCAAGTTATTTGAGATCTTTGTCATATGATGAATTATTCACAATTAAGTAGCTTGGATCATTTTAGGCATAAAAAATTGATACTCATATGCAATTTTCTATCATTTTTTGATTTCTTTTGGAGTTTCAATATTATATACCTTTGAGCTGTAATAGTTTAGTATAAAATACTCAAATATCCAAACTATGCCTATCTTTTCAATTGGAATATAGACATTGCATGCAATGTCTAGAATCCTTAATTATCATTACAAGCAAGGTAGGCAGAATCGGTATCGGTGACAGTATCAATCGCCAATTGATACAATATGGTACCGATTCGGTACCGAACCGACACTCGGTATAGCATGGGATGCTGATCAAACTAGCACATCAATTTATTTTATTTTTTTTTATTTCTATGATATCTGTTGGTGCAGAAATCCGTCGCCGCCGGAGGTCGCCGCAATCGAGGCCGCTGGGCGCCGCCGGGGACCTGCAAAACGAAGTCCCGTCCGGAACCGGTGGGGTGGTGGCTCCGGCAGGACCCTCCGACGGTCAAGTTAGCTTCCGGCCAACAGTAATGGAGTGCTCGGAATGAGTTCCGGAGCTTTAGAGATGTGGAGGAGAGCTTAGAGAGTCGAGAGTTCAGAGAGCTTAGCCTTAGTATGTCGGGAGGGGTCCTTTTATAGCGGAGCTTAGTTGATGGTGACGGCTGTGCCGTCTGGCAGAGAGTCGTCGGGCAGCATGGAGTTTGGTACGGAGAGGAAGGCGTCGTCCGGTAGATCGTGGGAGCCATACCGGCGAGGTCGTGGGCCGCATGGAGTCCGGTACGGGGAGGAAGGAGAGGAAGGCGTCGTCCGGTAGATCGTGGGAGCCATACCGGCGAGTCGTGGGCCGCATGGAGTCCGGTACGGAGAGGAAGGCGTCGTCCGGTGGATCGTGGGAGCCATACCGGCGAGTCGTGGGCCGCATGGAGTCCGGTACGGAGAGGAGGAAGGCGTCGTCCGGTAGATCGTGGGAGCCATACCGGCGAGCCGTGGGCCGCATGGAGTCCGGTACGGAGAGGAAGGCGTCGTCCGGTCTTGCCGCAGGCGACAGTTCGTCCAATGGAGTTCGGACTTGTAACAGAGTTCGGCCGAGGGGGAAGCTGGGGGAGTTCGTCTGGCTGAAGGGTCGGCCATCTGTAGAGTTCGGCCGCGGGACGGTTGCCGAGGAGTTCGACCGCCGAGAGGCCCGAAGAGGCTCGGCTGGCCAGTTGAAGGACTTAGGTTGCTAGTTGGTTCGGCCAGGGCTTGCTGAGGAGTTCGGTCGCCTAGGGTCGGTCCGAAGGGGTTCGGCCACTTGGGCTCGCCTGAAGTCGGTCCGAAGGAGTTCGGCTGCACGGGCTCGCCTGGGGTCAGTCCGAAGGAGTTCGGCCGTGGGAAGTCCGAAGGAGTTCGGCTGCATGGGCTCGCCTGGGGTCGGTCCGAAGGGTCCGAAGGAGTTCGGCTGCATGGGCTCGCCTGGGGTCGGTCCGAAGGAGTTCGGCCGTGGGGAAATCCGAAGGAGTTCGGCTGCATGGGCTCGCCTGGGGTCGGTCCGAAGGAGTTCGGCCGTGGGGCCCGAAGGAGTTCGGGCTCGTAGGAGAGTTCGGCTGAAGGGAAAACCCGGGAGGAGCTCGGATGGCCGAACGGGCGTCTGGGAGGAGTCCGTCTCCCGAAGAAGTCCAGCCGCTTGGAGTCCAAGGAGCTCGGCCGCCAGGAAGTTCGGCTGGCGGTGGGAGTTCGGCCTCTAGGCAGTTCGGCCCGGTCCTTGGCGCAGGGGCTCGGCCTGGCGCCTGGCGCTAAAGCTCTTCAGCGGCTACTGGTTACATTGGGCTGAGCGTCGGGCCGGGCTTCGGCAGGAGCGGGATTTATCCCCAACAGTAGCCCCCCCACTCCCGAGTTCAAAAATTGAAGGAAGGGAGTACCAAAACAGGCGACTGCCGAAGTCTTCTTCCAGGCTCCGCATTTGTTGCAGCTGAAGCTCGGGGGAGGTCTCATCCCCAGTCGATGTTTGGAGTTGAAGTGGGACTCGTTTCCAGCCAAAATTGGTGAAGCCGACGTTGAGGCCGGAGTCAATGTCGCCCCCCGTGGTCAGGGTCGGAGTTGACATTGCCTTCATCAACCGAAGTCGATTCGGGGGAGACCTCCTCTTTTGCAGTCAAGGTTATGATCGCTTGGGGGAGATCCCGTCTCCCGCTGATGCTGATACCGAAGTTGAAGCTGAGGTCTGAAGGAGACCTCGTCTTCTGCAGTGAAGCTTGCCGTAGACTCTGGGGCTCGGCCTTGGACCTTCGCTCGCGTCAGGACGAGGTTCTCCTCTTGTTCCCAACGGGCTGTGGGGGCACATGGGGACCGTCGTCCTCGCCTCTCCCCCCATCCCGTCCTTTGGTGGACGGGGCCTTCGACTTTGCTCACGTTAGGACGAGGTTCTCCTCCTGTTCCTAACGGGCTGTGGGGGCACATGGAGGACCGTCGTCCTCGCCTCTCCCCCCATCCCGTCCTTGTGGACGGGGCCTTCGACTTTGCTCACGCTAGGACGAGGTTCTCCTCCTGTTCCTAGCCGGCTGTGGGGGCACATGAGGACCGTCGTCCTCGCTTCTCCCCCCATCCCGTCCTTTGTGGAACGGGGCCTTCGACTTTGCTCGTGCTAGGACGAGGTTCTCCTCCTGTTCCTAGCCGGCTGTGGGGGCACATGAGGACCGTCGTCCTCGCTTCTCCCCCCATCCCGTCCTTTGTGAACGGGGCCTTTGACTTTGCTCGTGCTAGGACGAGGTTCTCCTCCTGTTCCTAGCCGGCTGTGGGGGCACATGAGGACCGTCGTCCTCGCTTCTCCCCCCATCCCGTCCTTTGTGAACGGGGCCTTTGACTTTGCTCGTGCTAGGACGAGGTTCTCCTCCTGTTCCTAGCCGGCTGTGGGGGCACATGAGGACCGTCGTCCTCGCTTCTCCCCCCATCCGTCCTTTGTGAACGGGGCCTTTGACTTTGCTCGTGCTAGGACGAGGTTCTCCTCCTGTTCCTAAGCCGGCTGTGGGGGCACATGAGGACCGTCGTCCTCGCTTCCCCCCATCCCGTCCTTTGCGAACGGGGCCTTTGACTTTGCTCGTGCTAGGACGAGGTTCTCCTCCTGTTCCTAGCCGGCTGTGGGGGCACATGAGGACCGTCGTCCTCGCTTCTCCCCCCATCCCGTCCTTTGTGAACGGGGCCTTGACTTTGCTCGTGCTAGGACGAGGTTCTCCTCCTGTTCCTAGCCGGCTGTGGGGGCACATGAGGACCGTCGTCCTCGCTTCTCCCCCATCCCGTCCTTTGTGAACAGGGCCTTTGACTTTGCTCGTGCTAGGACGAGGTTCTCCTCCTGTTCCTAGCCGGCTGTGGGGGCACATGAGGACCGTCGTCCTCGCTTCTCCCCCCATCCCGTCCTTTTTGCGAACGGGGCCTTTGACTTTGCTCACGCTAGGACGAGGTTCTCCTCCTGTTCCTAGCGGGACATTTCCGCTCGCTTCTTCTTTCTTTTTTTTTTTTAGCGACCCTGAAACGATAGTGTCGAGCAACAAGGTTTTATTGAGGGAAACTATTGGTGGTACATTCTCAGGTTTTCCGAGTTCCAAGGTCGGGGAAGCGTTAGTCCTCCGAGCTCCTTTAGGCGATAGGTTCCAGGTCGGACGACCTCTACCACTTCGTACGGACCTTCCCAATTTGGGACGAGCTTCCCTTGACTCTGGGGCTGAGAGACGGCTGCTCGTCGGAGCACCAAATCCCCAACTCTGAACGCCTTGTTTTTGACTCTGGAATTGTAATACCGAGCCACCTTCCGTTGGTAGGTGGCCATCCGGATGCGGGCCGCTTCCCTCTTTTCTTCTAGAAGGTCGAGGTTGGCTCTGAGGTCCTGGGGGTTGAGTTGCTCGTTGAAGCCCACGATTCGAGCAGATGGAAGTTTGAGCTCGATCGGGATGACTGCCTCGGTGCCGAAGGCCAAGGCGAAGGGCGTCTCGCCGGTCGGTACCCTCTGCGTTGTTCGGTATGCCCAGAGGACGTGGTAGAGTTCGTCTGCCCAGGCCCCCTTTGCCCTGTCGAGCCTCGTTTTGAGGCCTTGCAGCAGGGTCCGATTGGTCACTTCGGCTTCCCCATTGGCTTGCGGATGAGCCACCGATGTGAAGTGGTGGGAGACGTTTAGTCCTTCGCAGAACTCGGCAAACCGGGCTCCAGCGAACTGTCGCCCATTATCGGTTATGAGGGCTCGGGGCAGGACCGAACCGGCAGATCAGCGTCTTCCAGACGAAGTCCTGCACCTTGGCCTCGGTGATCTTCGCTAGTGGTTCCGCCTCGACCCACTTGGTAAAGTAGTCAATCGCGACCAGGAGGAACTTCCGTTGTCCGGACGCCGTTGGGAAGGGGCCGAGGATGTCCATCCCCCACTGCGCGAAGGGCCAGGGTGCAGTGAGCGGAGTGAGTTCGGATGCCGGCTGCCTTTGCACGCTGGCGTTCTTCTGGCAGCGGTCACATCTCTTCACGTATTCCGTGGAATCACGAAGTAGGGTTGGCCAGTAGTACCCTTGCCGAAGTAGTCTTTGCGATAGGGATCTGGCTCCCGCGTGACTTCCGCAGAGTCCTTCGTGGACATCCTGTAGCGCGATGCAGGCCTCAGAGGGTCGGAGGCACCTCAGCAACGGGAGGGAGTACGACCTTTTATATAACCTGCCCTCGTACAAGACGTAGCGGGAGGCTTGACTCCTGAGCTTCCGAGCTTCTCTCCGGTCGTGAGGGAGGACCCCTTCTTCGAGGTAGGCGATCAGCGGATCGATCCAGCTGGGCTCGAAGTCCGTCCGCAGGACGGCCTGAGGTTCCTCGGTGGTCGGGCACTTCAGAGTTTCCAGAAACACCTTCTTTTGGTAGTTCGGCCGGGGCAGAGGTGGCCAACTTGGAGAGGAGGTCGGCCCTTGTATTCCCGGTCCTTGGGATGTGCCGAATGTCGAAGCTGTCGAAGGCTGGTATTAAGTTCTTCACCTTCCCGAGGTACATCACCATGCTTTCCTCCCGCGCCTCGTAGCTGCCGCCGACCTGACCGACCACCAACTGGGAATCGCTATAGACTTGAAGCCGACCCACCTTCAATTCCCTGGCTATCTGCAGCCCGGCTATCAGCGCTTCATACTCGGCCCCATTGTTGGTTGTGGGAAACTCGAAGCGCAATGCGTACTCGGTGACGATCCCCTCGGGGCTAACCAGGACCAGCCCTGCGCCGGCCCCGCTAGAGTTGGATGAGCCATCCACATGCAGAACCCAGGCGCCTTCAAGAAGGTCGGCCCTTTCTTCAGGGAAGCTCGACCGCCACAGCTCGGCTTCGTTGGGGCCTGGTCTCCCTCCGATGATAGTCTCGCTTGATTCAAGCTCGGCTTCAACTGGTGCGGTGCATTCCAGCACGAAGTCCGCCAGTATCTGAGCCTTGATCGATGGCCTGGGCCGGTAATTGATGTCGAACTCCGTGAGCTCGATCGCCCATTTGGCGATTCTTCCTGAAGCGTCTGCTCGGTGGAGGACGGCTCTTATTGGTTGGTCCGTGAGGACCGTTATGGTATGCTCCTGAAAGTAAGGTCGGAGCCTCCTGGCTGCGATCAGAAGACAGTAAATTAGTTTTTCTAACTTGGAGTACCTGGTCTCCGCGTCCCTCAAGGCTCGGCTCACGTAGTAGACTGGTTGTTGCGCCTTCGCATCTTCCCTGACCAGGACAGCCGCCAGGGCCATTGGAGAGACAGCTAGGTATAGGAGCAGCCCTTCTCCAGGTTCGGGCTTTGCCAGCAGTGGGGGCGCGCCGAGGTAGTTTTTAAGCTCCTCGAATGCCTGTTTGCACTCCGCTGTCCAGCAAAAATCTTTCGGTCGCCTGAGGACCTGGAAGAAAGGCAGGCACCGCTCGGCCGACCTCGAGACAAAGCGGTTCAGGGACGCCACCTTCCCAGCCAGGCGCTGAACTTCCTTAATTGTTTTCGGGGCAGTCATCTCCTGGATGGCTCGGATTTTCTCGGGATTTGCCTCGATTCCGCGTCTCGACACCATGAATCCTAGGAATTTTCCGGAGGTCACGCCGAAGGCGCATTTGGTCGGGTTCAACTTCATCTTGTGCCTCCTAAGCGCACCGAAAGGTTTCTTCAAGGTCGGCGAGGTGGTCCTGTCGAGGCTCGGCTTTTGACCTAGCATGTCGTCCACGTACACCTCCATGTTGCGGCCGATCTGCCCCTTGAAGACCTTATTGACCAAGCGCTGGTAGGTGGCTCCTGCATTCTTGAGTCCGAAAGGCATGACCCTGTAACAAGTAGAGACCTCGGTCAGTAATAAAGGTGGTCTTTTCTTCATCCTTCGGGCGCCATGCGTATCTGGTTATAACCAGAAAATGCGTCCATAAAAGTGAGGAGCTCGTGGCCCGAGGTTGCGTCCACCAGCTGATCGATCCTCGGCAGGGGGTAGCTGTCCTTTGGGCAGGCTTTGTTCAGCTTCTTGAAGTCGACGCACATCCTCCATTTGTTGTTTGCTTTTTTGACGAGGACCACGTTCGAGACCCAGGTCGGATAGTTGACCTCCCGGATGAGTCCGGCTTCGAGGAGCTTATCCACTTCTTCGGCTACCGCCTTCTGTCTCTCTGGGGCTTGGTGGCGCAACTTTTCTCTGATGGGTCGGTGCCTTGGGTCGATGGCCAGCCGATGCTCTATAACATCGGCGTCGATCCCTGGTACATCCGCTGGGGCCCAGGCGAAGACGTCCGCATTCCTTCTGAGGAAAGCGACGAGCTGTCTCCTAACCTCGGCCGCCAAGTTGGAGCCGATCCGCACCTCATGCCCCGGGTCTCCGTCGTGTAAGGACACAGGGACGAGGTCTTCCGCAGGTTCGCCCCGTTCTTCAGTGAGGTCGTCGCGGACGTCCAGTCCATCAACAAGGTAAGGGTCGGGCCGGTCTCCCCCGCGCAGGGCAACTGAGTAGCAGTACTTTGCCAGGGCCTGGTCTCCTCTGACCTCGCCGACTCCGTGGCTCGTCGGGAATTTCATCTTTAAGTAGTAGGTTGACACAACCGCCCGTAGTGCGTTTAGGCCGGGTCGCCCAAGGATTGCATTATAGGCGGACGGGGTCTTCACGACCAGAAAGTCGATCCGCGCCTTGGCCAATTTTGGGGATTGGCCCGCCGTCACCGCCAAAGTCACCATGCCTTCGACCGGAACGGCGTGTCCGGCAAATCCTACCAGGGGGGAATTTACAGGCCCTAAGCGGGTGTCAGGTAGGGACATTTTTAAGAAGGCATCATAAAACAATATGTCCGCCGAACTTCCATTATCCACCAAAACGCGGCGTACATCATAATCAGCGACGTTTAAAGAGATTACAACCGCGTCGTTATGTGGAAATCGGATCCCTTGGGCGTCTGCCTCGGTGAAGGTCACGGGCTCCGAGGTCCTCTGCCTCTTCGCCGGTCCCTCGGATTCGTCGGTCTTTCCCCGCTGCGGTCCTCCCGAGACGGTGTTAATGACGCCGAGAGGCGGCCGATCCTCCTGCCGATCCTCCCCATCCGGCGGCAACATTCTCGGCCGATCTTCCCGCTCTTTAGGTTGTCTTTGCAGGAATCGGCCAAGCCTGCCCCGCCGGACCAGCTCCTCGATTTCATCCTGGAGCTGGATGCACTCCTCGGTATCGTGACCGTGGTCACGGTGGTAAAGGCAGAACTTGTTGGGGTTGCGTTTTCTGGGATGGGAACGCATTCTCTCCGGCTCCGGAAGTCTTCCCTTGATCTCCAGCAGCACTTGAGCCTTCGGGGCGTTGAGGGGGGCGTAGCTGTGAAAACGCCGCCGGAGGGGAGAACCTTGGCGCGGAGATGAACCTCGTCGCGGGGGAGAACCTCGGCGCCGGGGGGAACTTCGGCGCCGGAGGGGACTTCGGCGTCGGGGGGGACTTCGGTGTGCCCTTCCGTCGGTGGCTTCCCGCCCCCGAGCCTGAGGTGGAGTCCGGGCTCGCCCGCGACCAGGGGGAGTTCGGGAGCGCGGCCAAGCTTCGGTGCGCTTTCTTTCTTCGGCGGGCCTTCCCGCTCTGCCTACTCGTCGCTTGTCGCGAGCTTCATTATCCTTGGCCTCAAAAGCCTCCTCTGCCCGGGCATAGCTTTCGGCCCGAGCTAGCATGTCAGCGAAATCCCTGGGATATTTCTTTTCCAGGGAGAACAACAGGTCGTTCTTCTGAAGGCCGCCCTTGAGCGCGGCCATAGCAACTGATTGGTCCAGGTTCCGGACTTCCAGCGCGGCAGCGTTGAACCGGGTGACGTAAGCCCGGATGGGTTCCCCCTCTTTTTGCCTGATGGCCAACAAGGAATCCGAGCCTCTGCGCGGCCGTTTGCTGCTGACAAAGTGGGCCGCGAATTGTTGACTCATTTGGTCAAATGACAGGATGGTGCCCGGCTTAAGCGCCGAGTACCAATTCCTGGCCGCTCCTTTGAGGGTAGAAGGGAAAGCCCGACACAAAGATGGCATCAGGCGCGCCATGGAGCAACATCGTAGTCCTGAAAGCCTCCAAATGGTCGACCGGGTCGGTGGTCCCATCGTAGCTTTCAAAATGCGGGAGCTTGAAGTTCGGCGGTACCTGTTCCTGCATAATTTTCTGTGAGAAGGGAGGATCAGTGCAAATATCGTTACCGCGGGAGGAAGGAGTATGACGAAGTTCTTCTATGCGTCGTCCCATCTCCAAGAGCCTTTGATCCAGGAAGTCTTCGCGATCCTTAATCCCCAAGGTCTTCTCGCGGAATAGGTGTGAAGCCTCTCCCTGGGTCGAGCCGCGGTCCGAGCAGGGGCTCCTTGCCGGCTGCCCTTCTCTCCCGAGGGCCGGAGGTCGGGTAGCCCACATCGGTCGCTCCTGGACTGGGTTCCCGGGCTCCGGGGAACCCCGCGCCGGTCGAGTGGGCGCCGGACCTCGCGAATGCGTGGCCTGCACCGCCCTGCACCGCCTCCGTAAGATCGCGGACCTGCTGGGCAAGCAGGTCGAACCGCTCCGCATCCACCGCGGGTACGGAGCGGGCCCGTGTCGCCGGGGCCGGAGTGGGAGCGGACGGACCCGAACGGGATCGGGCCGCGGAGGCTGCCGACCTCCGGGTCGAGGCTCTTCTGGGGGGCATTTTTCTTTCCAGAAAAGGAATACTGAAGAGGGAGAAGAGAGATCCGGAGCAGGGGAAGGAAATCGTCGCCGAGCACTCCTTTAAGAACAAGGGAACCTCGAAGGTTCAGGCCCTTCCTCTAGCGCCAATCTGTTGGTGCAGAAATCCGTCGCCGCCGGAGGTCGCCGCAATCGAGGCCGCTGGGCGCCGCCGGGGACCTGCAAAACGAAGTCCCGTCCGGAACCGGTGGGGTGGTGGCTCCGGCAGGACCCTCCGACGGTCAAGTTAGTTTCCGGCCAACAGTAATGGAGTGCTCGGAATGAGTTCCGGAGCTTAGAGATGTGGAGGAGAGCTTAGAGAGTCGAGAGTTCAGAGAGCTTAGCCTTAGTATGTCGGGAGGGGTCCTTTTATAGCGGAGCTTAGTTGATGGTGACGGCTGTGCCGTCTGGCAGAGAGTCGTCGGGCAGCATGGAGTTTGGTACGGAGAGGAAGGCGTCGTCCGGTAGATCGTGGGAGCCATACCGGCGAGTCGTGGGCCGCATGGAGTCCGGTACGGAGAGGAAGGCGTCGTCCGGTAGATCGTGGGAGCCATACCGGCGAGTCGTGGGCCGCATGGAGTCCGGTACGGAGAGGAAGGCGTCGTCCGGTAGATCGTGGGAGCCATACCGGCGAGCCGTGGGCCGCATGGAGTCCGGTACGGAGAGGAAGGCGTCGTCCGGTAGATCGTGGGAGCCATACCGGCGAGCCGTGGGCCGCATGGAGTCCGGTACGGAGAGGAAGGCGCCGTCCGGTCTTGCTGCAGGCGACAGTTCGTCCAATGGAGTTCGGACTTGTAACAGAGTTCGGCCGAGGGGGAAGCTGGGGGAGTTCGTCTGGCTGAAGGGTCGGCCATCTGTAGAGTTCGGCCGCGGGACGGTTGCCGAGGAGTTCGACCGCTGAGAGGCCCGAAGAAGCTCGGCTGGCCAGTTGAAGGACTTCGGTTGCTAGTTGGTTCGGCCAGGGCTCGCTGAGGAGTTCGGTCGCCTAGGGTCGGTCCGAAGGGGTTCGGCCACTTGGGCTCGCCTGAAGTCGGTCCGAAGGAGTTCGGCTGCACGGGCTCGCCTGGGGTCGGTCCGAAGGAGTTCGGCCGTGGGAAGTCCGAAGGAGTTCGGCTGCATGGGCTCGCCTGGGGTCGGTCCGAAGGAGTTCCGAAGGAGTTCGGCTGCATGGGCTCGCCTGGGGTCGGTCCGAAGGAGTTCGGCCGTGGGGTCCGAAGGAGCATGGGCTCGCCTGGGGTCGGTCCGAAGGAGTTCGGCCGTGGGGCCCGAAGGAGTTCGGGCTCGTAGGAGAGTTCGGCTGAAGGGAAAACCCGGGAGGAGCTCGGATGGCCGAACGGGCGTCTGGGAGGAGTCCGTCTCCCGAAGAAGTCCAGCCGCTTGGAGTCCAAGGAGCTCGGCCGCCAGGAAGTTCGGCTGGCGGTGGGAGTTCGTCCTCTAGGCAGTTCGGCCCGGACCTTGGCGCAGGGGAGTTCGGCCTCTAGGCAGTTCGGCCCGGCCCAGGGGAGTTCGGCCTCTAGGCAGTTCGGCCGTGGCAGGGGCTCGGCCTGGCGCCTGGCGCTAAAGCTCTTCAGCGGCTACTGGTTACATTGGGCTGAGCGTCGGGCCGGGCTTCGGCAGGAGCGGGATTTATCCCCAACAATATCTAATCAATTTTTCATTATTTCTTTAATAATGTTGAGCCCAAATTAATGTTTCTTGATGTTATTTGACATTTGTATCACTCTAGTACACCCGCGATTAAATATATGATACAGATCTAAATATAACATAATTTTATACCAGAGGGGAATAATTTTACAAAGACTAGATATTATTGAATCTTAAAATACTCAAATCAATTGAAAAATATAAAAAATAAATAGTCAATAGATACTGAGATTTAAAATCTCGTTGAGTGCCAATGTCGTTCATAAATATCTGCATCACGTACATAATCTAGTGGAACATTAGCCCATCCCTCTAACCATGCAGTACTAGTCCTCTATGCTCATCCCATAATGTATGTGTACTGGATTATAACTTATTACAGATCTCTTGCTTAAGCTCTAGTTTTGAGAGGTGTTCTTGGGTTGATAGTACTACTGTGAAGAGGCTCATTCAAATATGTCGGCAGTAAAATCTAATCCGTAATATGCTCCAAATTGAATAAGATGGTCGCTCTTCAAAGACGATGCCTCGGACGCATCATCCCTATGTCCACATGGATCATAAGCTGCCTATGGTACCATCTCATACCATACTGGTACCAAATAGGTATGTGGTATGCGGGGGGTGTTGTACAGACACTCGTATGCCAAATTGGGACCCATACGAGGATATCGATATTATAATAAAATGGTATTGGTATAGGGTCAGATACCAATACTATGGAGTCCGGAAAGGTCAAATAAATGCAACCTTACCCTCATATGAGGAAAGTTTTTTTTTTTCATATTTGTAACCCTTAACTCCTTGGTTACAATAGAGTAATATTATTATTGCACCAAGGCTCACCTCTCTCAATTAGTCCAATTGAACTCATATTTAATAACTAAAATGTGAAGAATACATTATGTAACTAAAATATACACAATTGTCGGCAAACTGAATTCTAGGTCATAAGGATGAGGAAAATATGTAAATTAATTATTATTATTATATATATATATATATATATATATATATATATATATATATATATATATCATAGAGTGACACATAAAACAATTGCTATTGGATCATTAAATACTCAAATAAACTGCTAAGGTACTTTCTAGGACTAAAATTTGCTTGGTCATATTTCTTGAATGCCTTCATTTCCTTCAGTCTTGGAGAATGTTAGACCAAAAATAATGAAGCTTCTAGAGATTTGTGAAGTAGGTAGTTTTGCATTAATTCATTACTATTAAGGTGTAAAAGCTTGTTTTGGAAGATTGTGGAAGCCAGGAGCAAGAGCAAGCACAACCAGAAAGAAAAATTAATTTTTGTTATGGCTAAAAGTGGTGCAAGAAATGTGATCAAGAGGGGAAACATGGTTTGGAAATAGGCTGCTGACCATAATTCAGTAGTCCATGCTTAATTTCAGTCTCTTTATGGCTGGCTTGTTGAAGGTAAGCCTCCTGTAATCTCTTTTCTTGCTCTACTGTTTGCTCTGTAGAAACAGTTTTCTTCTAAAACTGAAATTTTAGAATTTTGTCAAATCATATGACACAATGATACGTTATCCTCTAAAGTGGGGGTGTGCAGCATTCTTGAAAGCCTTAAATTGGAAACATCCTAGATTTATCAAACTAGTTGGCAATTTGGTGACATGGGAAGTTAATTGTTTGGAGAATGCGGGTTCATCAGCCCTAGTTCACACCGATTGAACCTGATGGTACACAGCAAGAGGAAACAAATATGTTAATATATATATGGTTGTACAGTTTTAAAGAGCAACATGAAAGAAGGCATTCAAGAGTTATTAGAATTTAAGTGGGGGCCATCAATGGGTCTCAAAAGAAGCTTTTAGAATCTATGATATCATTTACATACAACTTGCAGATTGTTAAAAGTTTCCACCAAGTGATCTACTGCTTCTAGTTTGCAATTTATTATGTTGATCACAAGTTTCGTAACTAGAGATGAAATTACGGTAGCATGCTAGTAAAGTACCAACAGTTAGCTGATATTACTAGAAGAACAGGGATCAACAAACTTTGCTTTTATAATGGTTTTATTTATTCTTCTCAAAGAAAGGATGTATGTTGATATTATCTCACTCTGGTTATTCATTCAGGGTTGCAGCCACAATGATTGGATGGTTTGTCATGCATCAAATCTCTGAATGTAGAATGTAGAAGCATCAGTTACACAGGGGAGGCTTGGGAAATATGTTTTGTGTGTAAGTTGTCTTGTAACATGATGTTTAAAGGCCTGAGCATGTAATGTGATTAAATTGCAGTTGTTTGAGGTGGAGAGCTGTTTTAGCTGGAGTCTTGCACGTCAGGCAGGTACACCAGAAAGTTAAACCTTTCATACAAAGTCCAATGTCAGAGTATGCTCTAGCAGCTATTACAGCCTACAGCTTGCACAATATATGAAATGGTGAGAAGGATTCCTAAAGGCTCTATGCTGTCGATGATCAAAATATGAGTTTCTTTATAGCCTTGCCACCTGAGGTAGGTGCACCAGAAAGTTAACCTTTGCAAACGAATTCCAATGTTATAATAGAGCAGCCATTATGGCCTACAGCTTGCACAGTTTGTAAATGGTGTGCGTATGTGCGTGTGTACTGGATGAATAGTGTCCAATGCTCTAACTTTAAGCATTTAAAGAGGACAGGATCCTCCATTAGATTAAAAAGGTGAAGCACGGAAGACATATTTACAATTAATCTTGCTGATGTTCCTGAAGTGCAAAATAAAAAACTATAAGCAACAACTTTAGGGTATGTTGGCTCTTTTTCTCATATGTAGTTTTATTTGGTGAGTGATTATGTGTTCTGACCCAAGGAATGATTTTGATGATTATACAACATTGGAGTATAAAAAGAGACAATGACTTTGAAACTTGGTTAAGAATGTTTTTGTAGGAAGCTAACTCTTATGATAAGGTTTGAAGACATTTGAAATCACTTGGGGAGCTTTTGAGCCAAGAAAAATCAAGTTGGGATGTGAATCAAATGAGAAAAGCTAGATTGAAGAAGTTGAGTTGACTCATGGCTTCAAGGAGTCGACTCTAGTATAGTTTCAGCATTTGGCATAGACTTGGAGTCGATTGTGGCATGTAGGATGGCATCGGCACAGACCTTGAGTTAACTCTCATAGAGCTTGAGTCGAGTCTCTCAGGAAAGACAAAGAGCTTGTTTTCTAGGCACAGTGCCCAAGTCGACTCCCGTAGATCTCGATTCGACTTTGAAGATCTTGAGTCGACTCCAGACCTACCATAAAATTCTTTGTGCTTGTATGTGTGCTTGTTTACTTGTTTTACATTCTTGTTTAGCTCTCATACATATAAATTCTGCTGTTACACATGGCATTTGCTCCACATTCATAGCATCTAACTTAGTTTAAAAAATCAGTACATATTTATTTAAATCTGTGAAAACCCGACACCTCTTATTGTATATTATTTGCATATAAACATATCAAATCTCCCTTATCCCAATAACCATCCAGTAAGACTCAATTTAACTTTCCATAAGCCATAGTGAATGGTTAATTTGTTCTGTACCCAAAAAATAGTTTGTTTATATTCATGCTTTTCACTTTCATGCAAGAGTTCTAGCTTAGTCATATTGCTCTTCAAGTCCCTATCATCTTTGCATCTTTGAGATAGAATCAAGATCTTAATTTTTGGAACGGTGCTTCCATGGATCTCAGATTGGATGACATGTCAACAAGCAAGGGAGAAATGAGGAAAAAGCATCAATGGAATGTTAATTGGAGGATATCTGGGATCAGAATTCATTATCTACGTATATTGAAAGATGGGTCCTCCATGCACTCTCTTGTCAAATCAAAGACATAAAAGCTTCCATTTTGAGGTATGGCATACCCAGTGTTGACGACTGATTTAGATCCCCATCTGGTTCATAGTCATGCTACATTATCATGTGGCAGCTGGCTAATCTTAGCCAAAAGTCTCCTCTAATTCTACTCTATTGTACGAGCACCATTACAAGAACGCTACACCTGTAGCCCAATATAAATAAATAGATCTATTGAACAAGTTGAATAAATCAAAGGTTCCGTGGTTCCTATTCATGATGAAATCCAATGCTGAAGATGGGATTTGCTTGTATTTTTTCGGATCATAGGAGCCATAATCTAAACCAAAAAAATAGTTCCTTTCAAGTAATTTCGATGTTCCTAAAGTTTCTTATTTTTTCCTTTCCGGTGATTATCGGATCATGGTTTATCCAAAAGAAGGGCTGGCCGGCTATGTCCACTTATTAGATTGAGAGCAACATTGGAGAACTGCAGGGATAAATGCAAGCACAATGCTCAAGCATGATAAATTTTGTAGTTTGTGTCGAAGGTACAAGGATGAATAGCCCGGTGCAAGTTAGAAGTTGTGGGAATGAATTAATATATGCTTGTGTTGATACAGGTTTTAGCAAAGATTGCGGATAAGAATTGAACAAACTGACATCAAGGAACTTGTAGTGATGATTCATCCACAAATTATTTGTATTTGTAGTAATGCCTCTCATATCCGTGTCCAGCTGCAGCATTGCCACGTTTTAATGCGATGATTATGCTTGGTACAAATCTTTGAACTTGGTGGAATTTTGAGCATTCTATGCACTTGTCTTATGTGTTTAAGCTCCGATACCTGATAACCGTGCCATAAAATAAAGGTCTCTACTTTGAAGATAATATCATGGAGCAAAGATATGCCCGGCAAAACCAAGCTGAATAACTTAACAAAAAAATGACCATGTAATAAATAAAGGACGATAAAAAATGAGGATATAGCGTTTCCAACCTTGATGAAAACACAATTACCAGCCCAGGTAGGAGGATGTCGTCTAAAAATAATAATGCTGTAAACCTGATCATCCTCTCTAACTTGTTGCAACCAGAGTATAAGCATTAGGTTAATCCTTCAAACGGATGCCGTTGCCTAACAAAATTAGAGCTCTTGATGGTATTTGCTACAATCATCACGCTTTAATGAAGGAATGTCTCTGAAACAAAACCCAAAGATATATCACACGGGAAGGCACAAGTGAGGAGCACGGTACCGACTTGATTATGTCCAAGAAGTTATGAAAGCAAATGTTCATAACATATAAGCATTTAACCCAACAACATACAAAAGTTATATTTATGGAACTGCAACAATAAATTCATTTTTTTTTTTTTGTTTTGTGGTAGGAAAATTCAAATATTTATTAGTACTATACTTTGCTGAGTGGCAAGGAACCCCATCCTAATATTTTGGACAGGCTTCTGCCTAACAAAACATATTAACAAATTGAATCAATAATTTTGTGGCCAGAATATGAACTTCTTTGTTTTTAAATATCGAATTATGGAGAGTTATATGAACGGCAGCCGATATGAAGCTTTTCCTTGGCTTGATGCATCATCAGTCATATTGATAGGTTTGGTCCAACGAACTCCCTTAGAATGTAAGTACCAGGAATCCAAGCCCCGTCCGTGTTAAAATGTTTTGATTGTAGCCAGAACGAATCTCCATTTTGGATGGACACCCCCCGCCATATAGCCCGGTCTAGCAATAATTGGATGGAACAAGTTATGTTTTTCTAAATCTAACTGGATATAAAGCGGAAACCATACACAAATCCAACCCTCCCTTTGTTCTTTAAGCAGGGTTCATCGGAGGAATGAGAATTGCCAACTTAAATTTTTGGTCCTGCATAGGGAGCCATTATTTCAGTTTGGTTTGCTTGTCTATCAAGTTATGATGGACTAGAAGCTAATCCAGCCAGGTGCAAAACCTAGCTTTAGCTGCCTCATGTGATGAAGCTTGCATACCCTCCGATAGAAAGCACCTCCCAGCCTGTGGAATGACGTCTTAATTTCCCGATCTCTCTGAATCTCCATTGATGACCACCGCTACCCGTGCTTGCTATGTATCGGAACTAGTCGAAGATCCGCACGAGATGAATAATTATAATTTATAATTATTAAATTTTTTAATAATAAATAGTTATATTAAATATTTTTAATTTTTTTAATATTTTATTTTATATTATTTATTTATTATATTATTATATTTTTTTATTATTTTATAAAATAATATTTTATTATTTTTTCTTTTTCTTCATTTCTATTCTCTTTTTTTTTTCGTGCCCGTCGATGCCACCTCACCCTCCTGCAATCCCATTATGGCCCTCCTTTCTTGGTAAATACCGATCTCAATCGCACCCCTACCCTCTCTCTTCTTATCATATCTTTTCCGTGCCCGTTGGTGCTATCCCACCATCATTTTTCTTCTCTCTCGGCAAACATCGATCCTGATCGCACCTTCTGACGTCCCTGCCAGTACCGCCACCCCTAGCACCACCATTGTCCCTCCTTTCTCCTCCCTTGTCTCTTGCCCGACCCTCTTCCTATTACCGCTAACATCTCCCATCCCAGCCATCCCCCCTTCGTCCGGCTTCCTTCGTGTGCTTTTGTGTTTTGAATTTCGCTCGTGCCGCTCCATGGCCCAGTAAGAGGGTCGATCTTCGACAGTGCTACCGGCAACGAAAGCTGTAGCGCGAGCCTCGTAGTTGCGGACCTTTTTGTAATCGCAAAGAAGGTTGTCCCACTTATCATTGCATCAATTTTGGTTTCGAAGACAGGCATTATTCTAGCAATAGTTCTCGACCCACTTCCACCGCTGCTATGCGAAGCAAGAGGCAGCATCGCCGATGCTGCACTCATTGTCAAGGTGCTTTGTGGTCATTAGAATGAGCGTCTTGTGGAGGGTCCAATTTCCCTTCCAATAGTTGCGGGCCATAGGGGCGAAGGAGAAAGATAGAGAGTACGCCGACAGCCATGGGTGATGATGGGGGTGGTGGGTGTGTTCTAGAAGTTCTAAGAGAATGGTATTGGGGGTGGTGTTGGAGGAAAGGAAGAAGGAAGATTTTAAAAAATAATAAAATTTTATTTTTAAAATTACTTAACCAAAAGAGTACAGGAGAAATTTTTTTTTTAAAATATTATTTTGAAAACAAATTTTTTAACAAAAATATTATTTTAAAAGTAATTTAAAAAAATATTATTTTAAAAATTATTTTTTTACAAAAAATATTTTTTAAAAAATATTTTTTAAAATTAATAATTTATTATTATTTTAAAAATTTATTTTAAACTCCCATGGCTCTGTGCCGAATACCCACATTCCCCTCCGATGTTACTCGCGGCTCCACCCTCACCTATGCATTTTTCAAAATTATTTTTTAAAATAATATTTTAAATTGAGGTCCAGAGAACTCATCGGCTCTCAAGCGCACTCCTCGACGGACGATTTGGAGTTGGAAGATGCTTATTTTATAAATTATTTTTAAATTAATATTTTATTATTATTTTTAATTTTTTTCTTTTTCTCCTACTTTTTAAAATTATTTTCTAAAATTAATATTTTAATAATATTATTATATTTTTATTTTTTTAGTTTTTTTTCTTCTCCTCTGTGCCTCCCCCGACCCCCTACATGTCAACCACTACTCCGCGCACCCCATCACCCCTCGCACGCTGGCAATCCCTCCCCACCCTGCATGCTTGCGGGTCCTCCCCCTGTGCCACCCCTCTCTCTGCTAGTTGGTTCTCCAAGCCCACCCCACTCTGGCACCACCCGCGACTTCTCCGTGCCACCCCCTCCTCCAGTCGGCCCCCAAATCCCGCCTCC
>QRFJ01007534.1:147500-155000 GCA_006176705.1 Cocos nucifera
ATAATAAATAGTTATATTAAATATTTTTAAATTTTTTAATATTTTATTTTATACTATTTATTTATTATATTATATTATTTTTTTATTATTTTATAAAATAATATTTTATTATTTTTTTTTCTTCATTTCTATTCTCATATTTTTTTCGTGCCCGTCGATGCCACCTCACCCTCCTGCAATCCCATTATGGCCCTCCTTTTTTGGTAAATACCGATCTCAATCGCACCCCTACCCTCTCTCTTCTTATCATATCTTCTCCGTGCCCGTTGGTGCTATCCCACCATCGTTTTTCTTCTCTCTCGGCAAACATCGATCCTGATCGCACCTTCCGACGTCCCTGCCAGTACCGCCACCCCTAGCACCACCATTGTCCCTCCTTTCTCCTCCCTTGTCTCTTGCCCGACCCTCTTCCTACTGCCGCTAACATCTCCCATCCCAGCCATCCCCCCTTCGCCGGCTCCCTTCGTGTGCTTTTGTATTTTGAATTTCGCTCGTGCCGCTCCATGGCCCAGTAAGAGGGTCGATCTCCGACAGTGCTATCGGCAACGAAAGCTGTAGCGCGGGCCTCGTAGTTGCGGACCTTCTTGTAATCGCAAAGAAGGTTGTCCCACTTGTCATTGCATCAATTCTGATTTCGAAGACGGGCATTATTTTAGCAATAGTTCTCGACCCACTTCCACCGCTGCTATGCGAAGCAGGGGGCAGCATCGCCGATGCTGCACTCATTGTCAAGGTGCTTTGTGGTCATTAGAATGAGGGTCTTGTGGAGGGTCCAATTTTCCTTCCAATAGTTGCGGGCCATAGGGGCGAAGGAGAAAGACAGAGTACGCCGACAGCCATGGATGATGATGGGGGTGGTGGGTGTGTTCTAGAAGTTTTAAGAGAATGGTATTGGGGGTGGTGTTGGAGGAAAGGAAGAAGGAAGTTTTTAAAAAATAATAAAATTTTATTTTTAAAATTACTTAACCAAAAGAGTATAGGAGAAATTTTTTTAAAAAAAAATTATTTTATTTTTTAACAAAAATATTATTTTAAAAGTAATTTAAAAAAATATTATTTTAAAAATTATTTT
This sequence comes from Cocos nucifera, assembly GCA_006176705.1. Classification (NCBI taxonomy): domain Eukaryota; kingdom Viridiplantae; phylum Streptophyta; class Magnoliopsida; order Arecales; family Arecaceae; genus Cocos; species Cocos nucifera. The sequence goes on from QRFJ01007534.1 coordinate 148,573, forward strand.
TTTAAAAATAAAAAAATTATTTTTAAAATTAATAATTTATTATTATTTTAAAAATCAATTTTAAACTTCGGTAGTCCCATGTCAAACATCCACATCCCCCCTCTGATGCCTATGCATTTTTCAAAATTATTTTTTAAAAATAATATTTTATAATTGAGGTCCAGAGAATTCATTGGCTCTCAGCGCACTCCTCGATGGACGATTTGGAGTTGGAAGATGCTTATTTATAAATTTTTTTAATTAATATTTTATTATTATTTTTAATTTTTTTTCCTCCTACTTTTTTAAATTATTTTCTAAAATTAATATTTTAATATTATTATTATATTTTTATTTTTTTAGTTTTTTTCCTTCTCCTCTGTGCCTCCCCCCACCCCCTACATGGTCGACCATACTCCGCGCACCCGTCACCCCTCACACGCTGGCAATCCCTCCCCACCCTGCATGCTTGCGGGTCCTCCCCCGTGCCACCCCTCTCTCTCTGCTAGTTGGTTCTCCAAGCCCACCCACTCTGGCACCACCACGACTTCTCCGTGCATCCCCTCCCTCCAGTCGGCCCCAAATCCCGCCTCCTTCGTTCGCCCAAAAAAAATAAAAAAAAAAAAAACTATATCGTGCCATTTACCCCCCCACCCCGACTCCCTCGCTACTTCGCCATGCCCCCCCTACCGGCTCCCAAACCATCCCCATGTAGGGGTTCTCCGCCGCCCCCTCCATTCGCCCAAATGATATGTCCTCCCTTGAGATGGTTCAGTATCATCAAGAAACTCCTTCAAATTCTTCATGTGGCATAACAAAAATCATCTGAATTAGCAACACCACAATACTACTCCAAAAAATATTATATATATAATATATATACATGTATGTATATATAGAGAGAGAGATAAATTGAGCTCTGATCGATCAAAGTTCGACCTACATCCGGTTAGATTTTTGATCGTTCGATCAACGTGCTTCATCGAGCAAGCGCCTGAAAAAATGCGCTTGCTGAAAAAAGCGCCCAAAAAAAATCATAAAAAAAATATAGGTCTACTGCCTGAAAAAAATAAAAAAAAATGTATGAAAAAAGTAAAAAAATTCAAAAAAAAAACATTTTTAGCTTTTTTTATTTTTTTTAATTTTTTTTATTTTTTTTAGGTTTTTTTGGAAAAAAAATTTTCCTTAAAGCGCCTTAAGGCCCAAAAAAATATAAAAAAATCTAAAAAATTAAAAAAATAGTACCTTAAAAAAATACACTAGAAAAAAAAAAAGAGGGAGGGGTGGGGAAGGCACCTTCGGCCCTTGAAAGCGCCTTCCCATTTCTTTTTATTTTTTTAAAACTTTTTTTTAACTTTTTTTAGAAAATTTATTTTCTAATTTTTTTAGATTTTTTCAAGATATTTTTTCAAACTTTTTTCAGGCTTTTTTTTCAAAAAAAAATTTTATGAATTTTTTTAGGCAGTAACCTTTTTTTTTTTCTGAATTTTTTTGCATGCCTATTTTTGTTAGTCGATGCTTTTTTTTTCAGTCGGTGCATCACTTCAAGCGGTGCCTATCTCGATGTGTACTGATCGAACAGTCAAAAATCTGATCGGATATAGACTGAGCTCCAATCGATCGGAGCCCAGTCTACCTCTTTCTCTTACTATATATATATATATATATAAATATATGTATAGTGTATATATATATACATACATATACATATATCTATGTATATGTATATATATATATATATATATGTATAAATATGTGTTTATGTATATATATATATATATATATATGTATATATATGTATATATATGTATATGTATGTATGTATGTATATATGTACATACATATACACATATATACATATATATACATACATACATACATATGTATGTATGTATGTATACATACATACATATGTATGTATGTGTGTATATATATATGTATGTGTATACACACACAGATATATATATATATATATATACATACATACTGTTGGGGATAAATCCTACTCCTGTCGAAATTCAGCTCGATACTCAGTCTAATGCAATCGGTAGCCACGAAAGAGCTTCAGCGATCGAGTTTTATACAAACTCCTTCAGCCTGCTTGGTCTCTGCCGAACTCCTTCAGTCGGTCAAACTCCTTCAACCTGCCTGGCCCTTGCCGAACTTCTTCAATCGATCGAACTCCGCAGAACTCCTTCAATCGGCCTGGGCTTTGTCGAACTTCTTCAGCCTATCAAGCTCCTCAGCGGTCGAGCTCCAGTCGGACTCCCACGAGAGCCGAACTTCCTCCGCGCCCCTCCAGTTAGATGCCTATGGAAGCTGAACTCCTTCCGAGCTTCTCCTTCGGTCGAACTCTTTCCGAACTTCTCCTCCAATCGAATTCTTCCAGTAGATTGCTTCTGGATAATCCCACCAGACGTATCCCCTTTAGAAGTCCGAACTCCTCTGGAATCGATATATACTGAAGTCCACCAACCAACGCCCACTTTTTCAGAGCTAGAGCCATTAAATCTCAATGAACGATCGCCATCAGTCCGCTGCAGGTGACAGCGATCCGCTACCAGACGGCGATGGCTGTCACCATCAATCTATGGCAGACGGTACTGCAGATGGCGCCTTCCTCCATGACTGACTCCATCAGACCTCGAGCAGCCCGTTATCAGGCAGCTGTAGTTGTCACCATTAAGCTCCGCCTATAAAAAGGGACCCTCCAAATACGCTAACTCTAAGCTCTCCTCTCCTCCTCTAAACTCTGCCGAACTCATTTCAGAGCACTCCATTTCTGTTGGCCAGAAGAGCTGACTTAATCATAGGAGGGTCCTGCCAGAGCCAACCCCATCGACTCCGGATGGAACTTTATTTTGCAGATCACCGATGACGACCTCATTGTCCTCCACTCTAGCTAGATCCGACGATAATCAGATTCTGCACTAACAGATTTGGCGCTGGAGGAAGGGCCCTCTGCCTCTGAGGTTTTCTTATTTTTAAAGGAGTGCTCAGCGATAATTTCTCTCTTTCCTCTTCGAAGATCTCTCTTCTTCCTCTCCAGAGTTCTTTTCCGAGAAAGAATGCCTCCTAGGAGAGCTTCGACTCGACGATCGACAGCCTCCGCACCAGATCCATCTACTCTCACTTCAGCCCCAGCAACTCGGGTTCTGCCTATGCCCGCGATAGATGCGAGTAGTTCAATCTACTGGTCCAGTAGGTTCGTGGCCTCGTCGAGATGATGCAGGCCGTGCGGCAACCCCCGACGGTGACTCCACCGAAAAACCAGCCATCAGGATGTCGAAAATCGATCCCAAGAAAGAGTACTTGGGCTGGCATACCCATCACCCCTGGGAAGGAAAAATAGAGAGCAGAGGATCGATGTTCAGATCATGATTCTCCAGAGGAGACCTTCCCCATTTGTAGCAGGAAGCCCCCCAAGATCTGCAACCAAGATGATGCCCTTCATCACAGACTACGGAAGATGGACCGACGGATTGAGGAGCTCGCCACGTCGTCCCGGCTCACCTTGATGACGTCTGCACCGATCCTCCTTTCTCTTCTCGAATTATGTAGGGGCCGATCCCGCCGAACTTTGAGCTCCCTTAATTCAAAAGCTACGACAAAACTTCTGATCTAGTTGATCATCTAGAGGCCTTTCGGACCATGATGCTACTCCATGGTGCACCTGACGTCATATTATGTTGAGCCTTTCCGTCTACCTTAAAGGAAGCAGCGAGAAACTGGTAGTTGGCATTGAAGTCGGGTACGATCTTTTCTTTTGACCAGATGAGCCATCAATTCGTGGCTCACTTCATCAACAGCCGATGTCTGCACCGAGGTTCGGATTCCCTGATGAATGTCAAGCAAAAGCAGAGAGAATCCATCCGAGCTTCTGTCATCCGATTTAACGCCGTGGCATTGAAGGTTTGGGACCTGGATCAGTTGGTCGCCATGGCCACTCTCAAAGGTGGCCTTTAGAAGAATGACTTGCTGTTCTCCCTGGAGAAGAAGTATCCCAGGGACTTCGTCGATATAAGATCTCCCCCGAGCGCCCGTAACAACCTCAATCGCAAGAGATAAGATCTCCCCCGAGGGTCCGGACCGACCTCGGCTGTAGGAGATAAGATCGCTTCCGAGCGTCCGCAACAACTCGACTGCAGCCTGCCTGACTCGACCGCAGGAGATAAGATCTCCTCCGAGAGTTCAGGCAACCTCGGGTGTAGGAGATAAGATCTCCTCCGAGCGCCCGCAACAACCTCGGCTATAAGAGATAAGATCTCTCTCGAGGCAACCTCGACTACAGGAGATAAGATCTCCCCCGAGGCAACCTCGGCTGTAGGAGATAAGATCTCTTCCGAGCGACCGCCACTTCGGCTAGAGATAATCTCTCCGAGCGCCCTGCACCTCGCCAGAGATAAGATCTCCTCCGAGCGACCGTATCAACCTCGGCTGTAGAGATAAAGATCTCCTCGAGCATTCTGTATCAACCTCGATTGTAGATCTTCTCCGAGGGTCTGATCTCGGTTAAGATCTCTCCCGAGCACCCGTAACAACCTCAATCGCAGGAGATGAATCTCCCTGAGGGTCCGGGCCAACCTCGGCTAGAGATAAGATCTCCTCCGAGCGTCCGATCAACCTTGGCTGCAGGAGATAAGATCTCCTCCAAGCTCCGTATCAACCTCGACTGCAAGAGATAAGATTTCCCCCGAGACCAACCTAGGTCGTAGGAAGATAAGATCTCCCCTAAGGTTCGGACCGACCTCGACTGCAGGAGATAAGATCTCTTCCGAGCGCCGCAACAACCTCGACTGTAGGAGATAAGATCTCCCTCCGAGGGTCCGGCCCGACCTCGGACTGCAGGAGATAAGATCTCTCCCGAGCAACCGCAACAACCTCGACTAGAGATAAGATCTCTTCCGAGCGACCGCATCAATCTCGGCTAGAGATAAGATTTCCTCCAAGCATTCGAGTCAACCTCGATCAGAGATAAGATCTCTCCTAAGCAACCGAGACAACCTCGATCAGAGATAAGATCTCTTCCGAGCGATTGCATCAACCTCGATCAGAGATAAGATCTCTTTTGAGCGTCCGAGTCAATCTCGGTTAGAGATCAGATCTCTCTCGAGCACCCATATCAATCTCGACTGCAGGAGATAAGATCTTCTCCGAACGGCTACAGAAGATAAGATCTCCCCCGAGTCAACCTCGACTGCAAGAGATAGGATCTCCCCCAAGTCAGCCTCGGCTATTGGGGATAATATCGCCCCCGAGGAGCTCAACCTCCAATCAGATCTCCTCCGAGCTTCAACTTCAGCATCAACTTTGGTCGGAGATGAGATCTCCCTCGAGCTTCAACTCTAATCGGCACAGAGTCCAGAAGAAAACTTCGACAGTCGTCTTTTCTGCACTCCATTCCTTCGAGTTTCAAACTCGAGAGTGGAGGGGACTATTGTTGGGGATAAACCCCACTCCTGCCGAAGTCCAGCTTGATGCTCAGCCTAGTGCAATCGGTAGCCATGGAAGAGCTTCAGCGGATGAGTTTTAGCCGAACTCCTTCAGTCGGTCGAACTCCTTCAGCCTGCCTGATCCTTGCCAAACTCTTTCAGCTGGTCGAACTCCTTCAGCCTGCCTGGTCCCTACCAAACTCCTTCAGCCTGCTTGGCCCCTGTCGAACTCCTACAGCCGATCGAACTCCGCAGAACTCCTTTAGCCGGCCTGATCTTTGCCGAACTTCTTCAGCCTGCCGAGCTCCTCAGCGGTCAAGCTCCAGTCAGACTCCCACGAGAGCCGAACTTCCTCTGCGCCCCTCCAACCGAATGCCTATGGGAGCCGAACTCCTTTCGAGCTTCCCCTTCAGCCGAACTCTTCCCAGACTTCTCCTCCAGTCGAATTCTTTCAGTGGATTGCTCTCGGATAATCCCACCAGACGTATCCCCTTCAGAAGTACGAACTCCTCTAAAATCGATATATGTCAAAGTCTACCAACCAATGCCCGCTTTCTCAGAGCTACGGCCATTAAATCTTGATGAACGGTCGTCATCAGTCCACTGCAGATGACAAAGTCTACCAAGCGACGATGGCTGTCACCATCAATCTATGGCAGGCGGCATTGTAGATGACGCCTTCCTCCATGACTGACCCCATTAGACCTTGAGCGGTCCGCTATCAAGCAGCTGCAGCTATCACCATCAAGCTCTGCCTATAAAAGGGGACCCTCCAGATACGCTAACTCTAAGCTCTCCTCTCCTCCTCTAAACTCTGTCGAACTCATTCCAGAGCACTCCATTTTTGTTGGCCAGAAGAGCTAATTTGATCGTCGGAGGGTCCTACCGGAGCCACCCCCACCGGCTCCAAATAAAACTTTATTTTGTAGATCACCGACGGCGACCTCGTCCTCCTCCACTCTAGCTGGATCCGACGACAATCAGATTCTGCACCAACACATACATATATATGTATGT